>JAFEUB010000191.1:0-76824 GCA_024529925.1 Ophthalmolycus amberensis | reverse complement strand
AAAAGTTCTTTAAATGGTCAAACTTTAACATTCCTCACACTGCAAATATATCACTACTACAATCCGTTGAATATTGTGTTAGAGATGAAGACTTAACAAGGGGGGGTGGGGCGGTGAACTCATGAGGTCCTTTGTGGTGTGGTTCCAGTGAGGCAGTCTGGCCTTGTGAGTCAGGACTGTGGGCCCACCTGCTGCTGGAGCTCATCCAATTAAACTGAGCTGTCTAGAGCAGCCAATCATGAGAGCAGGACCCAGCTGTCCTTGCTCACTCGTTAGCATTGTTAATATGCTAATGAGGGGCGGGGTATGCAAATGAGCTCTCTGCTCCCTCCACTGGGAAGTCAATCCCATCAGCCCCCCCCCACCCCATAATGTTTGTCACATGACATGAACGAGTTTGATTATTGAACAGGAAAATATTGATTGAAGAGGTTTAAACTGTGTGTGTGTGTGTGTGTAGTGTGTGTGTGTCAGCTGTATAACTTTGGGAGACGGTGTCGTTGGTGTTTTGGACGGAGACGTGGAGACCAGAGAGCTTCTACGACAAAATCTGTTAAAAACAGAACAGCTGGACTTCACCACACTCTGTCTGCTGTGGTGAGACACACACACACACACGAAACATTTTGATCAATATCTGACGTCACAATATCGACCTGATAACTGTGGTCGTGGTGCATTCAGGGACCAAAGGTCCTCTAGTCTCATCTGCTAGTTAAGGTGGACTTTAAGAATGGACTGGCTATATTAAGGTGGACCGGTGAGATTAGATGTCCTGAGCTCGCTGAATCAGAACCTGGAGCAGCTGGACGGTGCGTTCAGGGGTCTGTTTATCCAGACCACCATCAATCAACCCCCCCCCCCCTGCTGGTTTGTCTCAGCTGGTCCTTAATATTTATTAGAGGAAATAAAAGACCTTAAATACACAGACATTCATCTGTTACAACAATACTTCATATGGTACAATGTTTTTATTTTATTTATTGGTTTATTTGATACGGGACAGAGCAGCTATTTTTCATCTGTAGTTCCAAGAGGCAGATGTTACAAAATCAACCTAAAAACAGAAGATAAGATTACATTTAAAAGGTTAAACAATATTGATTATTTACAAAGCGTGCACAAACAATGAAAACAGTGAGAATATTAATATACGTAGTATCATCATTCAGGAGACTCTTATACATTGTCAAGTACTAACAAGACAACACAGGCTCTCAAAGTCAACACACACAAATCAAATGAGGGACGACTGTTGAAATACAAACATGGACTAAAGACAGTATTATGATGCAGTTAGACACTAAAAACATCCACGTCAGAGGCACAAAACATAAAAGCATGCAGTGTGTGAAATACATAAATCAGTCCGACAGCGAAACAACAACAAGAGACATGCAGGTAGATGAGGGTCCACCAGCAAATTCAACACAGACGGACGGGTGACAGCGGACGGACGGGTGACAACAGACAAGAGGGGTGACAACAGACGGACGGGTGACAACGGACGGACGGGTGACAACAGACAAGAGGGGTGACAACAGACGGACGGGTGACAACAGACGGACGGGTGACAACGGACGGACGGGTGACAACGGACGGACGGGTGACAACAGACGGACGGGTGACAACAGACGGACGGGTGACAACGGACGGACGGGTGACAACGGACGGACGGGTGACAACGGACGGACGGGTGACAACGGACGGACGGGTGACAACGGACGGACGGGTGACAACGGACGGACGGGTGACAACGGACGGACGGGTGACAACGGACGGACGGGTGACAACGGACGGACGGGTGACAACGGACGGACGGGTGACAACGGACGGACGGGTGACAACGGACGGACGGGTGACAGCGGACAAGAGGGGTGACAGCGGACAAGAGGGGTGACAGCGGACAAGAGGGGTGACAGCGGACAAGAGGGGTGACAGCGGACAGGACGGGTGACAGCGGACAAGAGGGGTGACAGCGGACAAGAGGGGTGACAGCGGACAGGACGGGTGACAGCGGACGGACGGGTGACAACGGACGGACGGGTGACAGCGGACAAGAGGGGTGACAGCGGACGGACGGGTGACAACGGACAAGAGGGGTGACAGGGGACGGACGGGTGACAGCGGACAAGAGGGGTGACAGCGGACGGACGGGTGACAACGGACAAGAGGGGTGACAGCGGACGGACGGGTGACAGCGGACAAGAGGGGTGACAGCGGACGGACGGGTGACAACGGACAAGAGGGGTGACAGGGGACAAGAGGGGTGACAGCGGATGGACGGGTGACAACGGACAAGAGGGGTGACAGCGGACGGACGGGTGACAACGGACAAGAGGGGTGACAGCGGACAAGAGGGGTGACAGGGGACGGACGGGTGACAACGGACAAGAGGGGTGACAGGGGACAAGAGGGGTGACAGCGGACAAGAGGGGTGACAGCGGACAGACGGGTGACAACGGACAAGAGGGGTGACAGGGGACAAGAGGGGTGACAGCGGACGGACGGGTGACAACGGACAAGAGGGGTGACAGGGGACAAGAGGGGTGACAGCGGACAAGAGGGGTGACAGCGGACGGACGGGTGACAGCGGACGGACGGGTGACAACGGACAAGAGGGGTGACAGCGGACAAGAGGGGTGACAGGGCACAAGAGGGGTGACAGGGGACAAGAGGGGTGACAGGGGACGGACGGGTGACAGCGGACGGACGGGTGACAATGGATGACGGGTGACAACAGACAGGACGGGTGACAACAGACAGGACGGGTGACAACGGACGGAGGGGTGACAGCGGACAAGAGGGGTGACAGCAGACAGAGGTGCAGTTACATTCTAGTGCTGACAGAGCTGGGTACTAACTAACCATTTATTTAATTGAGCTTTAAATGAACTGTAATGTAAATATGTATCAACTTGTTTCTTTCATTGAAATGTGAAAATAAAGGTTTTTTTTCTTCCAGATATTAAAGTCAAAGAGCAGAGCATCGAGAACATGATGAGGTAAGAACCAGAACCAGGTCCTGGTCTGGGTTTATTGATGTATTTAGCAGCTCATGTCATCCAGCAGAACTAAGTTGTAATATTTAGAGCAGAGGTCTTCAACAGGGGGTCCGCGACCCCTAGGGGTTCCGCGGAGGTACTGCAGGGGGGCCGCGAAATGTTTGGTTGATTAGACAATTACAAAAAAAAAATCTTTTTTTCTCTAAACATGAATGTGTCCATTATTGTAATAGTTCAGTATTGTATGAAAGATAACAGGTATGTTTATGCATGGCAGTGGCACTAACAGGCCATCACTCATTTTAGTTTCCACATTTATGTTTAAAATGAAAACATCAGTTTGAATAGCTTAGTATTGAATGCACAGTAAAGAGGTATGTTTATACATGGCACTAGGCCCATTTAATATAAAACACAATGTTATATAATATGTATAGTTGGGGGTCCCTGCTCCATCTCTATCAGTTTGGGGTCCTTGGCCTGAAACACGAAGACTCCTTTCTTTCTTTCAATCTTTTTATTTTCAGTTTACACAGGAGTGCGACATGCCACTCACAAACAGAACAGCACGTAACATACCTGCCAACCACACAAACAACCAATCCCTGACCCAAAAAATACTAAAAACTAAAACAAAACAAACAAAACAAAAAATAATAAAATAAAAAATAAGTAAGTAAACATAGATCATCAACCTTCTACTAGATACCAATAAACATTGTGAATCTAGCTCCCTGGGCGTCCCCCGGAACCCGAAGTTACAGAAACCTCCCTCCTCACACATCCACTTTTCGGCCCACCCATTGTATATGCCAAATATTGTCCTCCACATGAATTACATACAATATGGCGGCCAGCCATACAGACAGTCACACAGTGACAAACCAAACATTGTGGACTTTCTTCCTTCAGAGTCACTTGGATCCCACGGATGCAAAACCTCTTAGTAGGATTTCGGCATGTTCCTCGCCAATAAAATCCATAACAGGGTCCTAAACAGAGAAGAACCCATCTCTGTCTCCATGGAGAACATGTGTGAGCCTTTCCAGTGGGATTAATTGAAGAACATTATAGAGCCAACTTGAAACAGATGGTTTTGCATCATCTAGCCAGTGCTGTAAGATTGATAAGCATGCACAGTACCATAGAATACTGAGGGTTCTTTTACATCTGTTTAATACAGGTGAGGCAGCATCT
This sequence comes from Ophthalmolycus amberensis, assembly GCA_024529925.1. NCBI lineage: Eukaryota > Metazoa > Chordata > Actinopteri > Perciformes > Zoarcidae > Ophthalmolycus > Ophthalmolycus amberensis. The sequence goes on along the minus strand of JAFEUB010000191.1, from coordinate 72,622 downwards.
GGCCTAGGATGCATTGTAGAGGATTGAGCTCAATAGGACATTGTGTTATGGAGGATATTTGGTTTCCAATTTCAACCCAAAATTCATGAATTACCGGGCAGAGCCACATTAAGTGCACGTAGGAGCCTACATGCTGCTTGCATCTTACACATCCAGAGCAGTCCGTGTCATATTTACTCCTGCAATATGGGAAGACTCCTGATTTAGAGAATAAAGTTATGAAATGTTCTTGATCAGTTTTATTTATTATCCTTCATAATAAGTGACATTGTTAGTTTGATTAAACATCGGAATCCTTTGTTTATTTCTAGAGTTTAGTTAGAAGCTGTAGTTGTTTCAATGTAAAGATATGAATCAGTTTATCACATGAACCAACCTGAAATAATCATTGAAGGACTTTGATGTTTTAACTAAACATATATATACATATCAAGCCATGCAGATAAACCTCAAATCTATTAATTCATCCATTAAGGGGGGGGGGGTTAACATACATGATGGTGGCCTTTGATCTCCAGAAGATGCATCAGTGTAGTAAGTCACAAACTCATGACCAACAGACTCAGAACTCATCGACGTAATGATGGCATCCATCCTTCTGTTCACGTCAACCACACGAAGGAAAAGTGTTTGTGTATATATAAACCCTAAACCTGATCCAGTCCTAACTATAAACCTGAGCCAGCCCGAACTATAAACCTGAGCCAGCCCTAACTATAAACCTGAGCCAGCCCTAACTATAAACCTGAACCAGCCCTAACTATAAACCTGAGCCAGCCCGAACTATAAACCTGAGCCAGCCCTAACTATAAACCTGAGCCAGCCCTAACTATAAACCTGAACCAGCCCTAACTATAAACCTGAACCAGCCCTAACTATAAACCTGAACCAGCCCTAACTATAAACCTGAGCCAGCCCGAACTATAAACCTGAACCAGCCCTAACTATAAACCTGAACCAGCCCTAACTATAAACCTGAACCAGCCCTAACTATAAACCTGAACCAGCCCTAACTATAAACCTGAGCCAGCCCTAACTATAAACCTGAACCAGCCCTAACTATAAACCTGAGCCAGCCCGAACTATAAACCTGAGCCAGCCCTAACTATAAACCTGAACCAGCCCTAACTATAAACCTGAACCAGCCCGAACTATAAACCTGAACCAGCTCTAACTATAAACCTGAACCAGCCCGAACTATAAACCTGAACCAGTCCTAACTATAAACCTGAACCAGCCCTAACTATAAACCTGAACCAACCCGAACTATAAACCTGAACTATAAACCTGAACCAGCCCTAACTATAAACCTGATCCAGCTCTAACTATAAACCTGATCCAGCTCTAACTATAAACCTGAACCAGCTCTAACTATAAACCTGAACCAGCTCTAACTATAAACCTGAACCAACCCTAACTATAAACCTGAACCAGCCCGAACTATAAACCTGAACCAGCCCGAACTATAAACCTGAACCAGTCCTAACTATAAACCTGAACCAACCCGAACTATAAACCTGAACCAGCCCGAACTATAAACCTGAACCAGTCCTAACTATAAACCTGAACCAACCCGAACTATAAACCTGAACCAGCCCGAACTATAAACCTGAACCAGCCCGAACTATAAACCTGAACCAGCCCTAACTATAAACCTGAACCAGTCCTAACTATAAACCTGAACCAACCCGAACTATAAACCTGAACCAGTCCTAACTATAAACCTGAACCAACCCGAACTATAAACCTGAACCAGCACTAACTATAAACCTGAACCAACCCGAACTATAAACCTGAACCAGCTCTAACTATAAACCTGAACCAGCCCGAACTATAAACCTGAACCAGTCCTAACTATAAACCTGAACCAACCCGAACTATAAACCTGAACCAGCCCTAACTATAAACCTGAACCAGCCCTAACTATAAACCTGAACCAACCCGAACTATAAACCTGAACCAACCCGAACTATAAACCTGAACCAGCCCTAACTATAAACCTGAACCAGCCCGAACTATAAACCTGAACCAGTCCTAACTATAAACCTGAACCAGTCCTAACTATAAACCTGAACCAACCCGAACTATAAACCTGAACCAGCCCTAACTATAAACCTGAACCAGCCCTAACTATAAACCTGAACCAACCCGAACTATAAACCTGAACCAGCCCTAACTATAAACCTGAACCAACCCGAACTATAAACCTGAACCAACCCGAACTATAAACCTGAACCAACCCGAACTATAAACCTGAACCAGCCCGAACTATAAACCTGAACCAGCCCGAACTATAAACCTGAACCAGCCCTAACTATAAACCTGAACCAGTCCTAACTATAAACCTGAACCAACCCGAACTATAAACCTGAACCAGTCCGAACTATAAACCTGAACCAGTCCTAACTATAAACCTGAACCAGCCCTAACTATAAACCTGATCCAGTCCTAACTATGAACCTGATCCAGTCCTAACTATGAACCTGAACCAGCCCCAACTATAAACCTGAACCAGTCCTAACTATGAACCTGAACCAGCCCTAAATATGAACCTGATCCAGTCCTAACTATGAACCTGAACCAGCCCTAAATATGAACCTGATCCAGTCCTAACTATGAACCTGAACCCTGTAAAAGGTTGTTTGTCATGGGGTTGATTGATTTCAGAGGGAAGAAGATCTACGAGCCTCCTCGCTTCATGACGGTCAATCAGGCTGCAGACCAGCTGATCCAGATCATCCAGAGGAGGAGGGAGGAGGGGGAGGAGCTGGGTGAGCCCTCTTCTGATTGGCCGAACAGATCACACACAACTGATGTTATTTAACTCACTGATGCTAACTGTTAGCATGCTAACAGGACAACCGTGTCCCCTCCAGGTATGACGGAGGACACAGTGTGTGTGGGCGTCGCCCGGCTCGGCGCTGACGACCAGTCGATCCGCGCTGCGACGCTGAGTCAGCTGATGTCATGTGACCTCGGGGCTCCGCTCCATTCGCTGGTCGTCACCGGGCGGCTCCACCCGCTCGAGGTGGACATGCTGCGAGTGAACGCAGAACCAAACGCACTGCAACACCTTCAGGAGGTGGACGCCTCCACCTGCTGCTCATAACTGATGATCAATGAGTTTGTGTGTGATGTCATCAATAAACATGGAGACGTTCAGAGAAACCAGAAGTATTTATTACAGTTGAAAAAAAGAGTGAAACCGGTCACATGGTTTGGCACGTTAAAAAACTGAGTGACATCAGAGTCTGGTCCCAGCAGAGGTGGGGGGGGTGGGGGGGGGTCTGATTCACGATGAAGGCACTTACCCAGAATGCTTTGCTCCAGTGGGGGGGGGGGGGGGGGTCAGAGGTCACCTGCAGCAGACTGAATTTGATTGGTCCCAGCTGTTCAAAGGAGGAGGAGCTTCTACATGTCTGCTGTGTCGATCTGAACGTAGAGCTGTCGAACTCCAGCCTGACGAGAGACAGACAGTTAGTACAACACAGTACACGCAGTACACGCAGTACAACACAGTACAACGCAGCACACATAGTACAACACAGTACACATAGCACAACACAGTACACACAGTACACGCAGCACAACACAGTACACGCAGTACAACACAGCACACATAGTACAACACAGTACACGCAGTACAACACAGCACACATAGTACAACACAGTACACATAGTACAACACAGTACAACACAGTACACGTAGTACAACACAGTACACGCAGTACAACACAGTACACGCAGTACAACACAGTACACGCAGTACAACACAGTACACGCAGTACACGCAGTACAACACAGTACAACACAGCACACGCAGTACACTCAGTACAACACAGTACAACGCAGCACAACACAGTACACGCAGCACAACACAGTACACGCAGTACAACACAGCACACGCAGTACAACACAGTACACGTAGTACAACACAGTACACATAGTACAACACAGTACACGCAGTACAACACAGTACACATAGTACAACACAGTACACGCAGTACAACACAGTACACGTAGTACAACACAGTACACGTAGTACAACACAGTACACTTACTACTGTTACTACAACACAGAGACAGCTAGTCCAATACAAGTACTACAATGTCGTGCGTTCAGGTACCCGTGTGAAGACGCGCTATGGTGCGTTCAGGTACCCGTGTGAAGACGCGCTATGGTGCGTTCAGGTACCCGTGTGAAGAGGCGCTACGGTGCGTTCAGGTACCCGTGTGAAGACGCGCTACGGTGCGTTCAGGTACCCGTGTGAAGACGCGCTATGGTGCGTTCAGGTACCCGTGTGAAGACGCGCTATGGTGCGTTCAGGTACCTGTGTGAAGACGCGCTATGGTGCGTTCAGGTACCTGTGTGAAGACGTGGTGGGTCTGGCTGAGGATCCAGCGGCGGTCGGCGTCGGGGGCCACCAGCAGCTTTAACGTTCCGATGTAAACGTCCGTACACAGAGTCCAGAAGTGAGGATCCTGCAGGTTGTAGACTCCCTGCAGCTGCTGCACCTGAACACAACACAATACACCAGGAATTAGACTGGTCCCTGACGATGACATCACCATCTATTGATCGGTGCTCTGATGAGATTTGATCCATTTGCCAACACATCAAAAAAACACAAGTGATATTTGTAAATGTTCTTATCAACATTAACGTTAACGTCAAGTTCAATTATGATTATTATAAGTCTAGATCAGGACCAGCCAATCAGAGGCGGAGGAGGGCGGGTCTTATGGTGTGGGCGGGGCCTGTACTCACCCTCTGGTAACACTCGGGCAGCACGTGGTCCAGTGAAGGAGGCGTTCGCTGCATCAGGATCCCGATGGACTCTCTGAGTAACGGCACCACGCTGAGGATAAGAGGTCCAGAGAGACGGACTGAGCATGTGTGAAGACTATATACATATACACATCTAAAGCTGAACATACTTCAGTACTTACTACTGTCACTACTATTATATATATATAAACTAGTGCTGGGCAACGATTACAATGTTTAATCGCCATTAATCTCATTGTTATGCGCAAAGTTGAATAATGAATTCAAAAGTAGTGTATTGTGCACTTTTATTTTAAAGTGCTGCTATATGAACAAAAAAGCAATAACATTTGGTTTAAACACTTTGAACACATCAGATTCTTGTTAACAGCAGTATTCCCTTTACACAGCAGTTATATTTCTTCTATATTATATATATTTTATGAAATCAACACAACAGAAGAGTAATGTGTGTTGAAATAATACTCCATGAATAATTGAAGCCTCTATAAGTGAATGGAACTCTTCCCCAGATTGTTCTGCTCAGTACGTGTTGTGTTAGTCCAGACATCATGAAACTAAACACGAGTCTGGTTCACATCAGTCCGGAGGAGCTCCGTGGATCTCACTGTGTCTACAGACACACGTCTCTGTTCACTACAGCTGCATCAACCTACAGACACACGTCTCTGTTCACTACAGCTGTATCAACCTACAGACACACGTCTCTGTTCACTACAGCTGCATCAACCTACAGACACACGTCTCTGTTCACTACAGCTGCATCAACCTACAGACACACGTCTCTGTTCACTACAGCTGCATCAACCTATAGACACATCTCTGTTCACTACAGCTGCATCAACCTACAGACACACGTCTCTCTTCACTACAGCTGTATCAACCTATAGACACACGTCTCTGTTCACTACAGCTGCATCAACCTATAGACACGTCTATGTTCACTACAGCTGTATCAACCTACAGACACACGTCTCTGTTCACTACAGCTGTATCAACCTATAGACACACGTCTCTGTTCACTACAGCTGTATCAACCTATAGACACACGTCTATGTTCACTACAGCTGCATCAACCTACAGACACACGTCTATGTTCACTACAGCTGCATCAACCTATAGACACACGTCTATGTTCACTACAGCTGTATCAACCTATAGACACACGTCTGTTCACTACAGCTGCATCAACCTATAGACACGTCTCTGTTCACTACAGCTGTATGAACCTACAGACACACATCTCTGTTCACTACAGCTGTATCAACCTACAGACACACGTCTCTGTTCACTACAGCTGCATCAACCTATAGACACACGTCTATGTTCACTACAGCTGTATCAACCTATAGACACACGTCTATGTTCACTACAGCTGTATCAACCTATAGACACACGTCTATGTTCACTACAGCTGTATCAACCTATAGACACACGTCTATGTTCACTACAGCTGCATCAACCTACAGACACACATCTCTGTTCACGACAGCTGCATCAACCTACAGACACACGTCTCTGTTCACTACAGCTGCATCAACCTACAGACACACATCTCTGTTCACTACAGCTGCATCAACCTATAGACACACGTCTCTGTTCACTACAGCTGCATCAACCTATAGACACACGTCTCTGTTCACTACAGCTGCATCAACCTACAGACACACGTCTCTGTTCACTACAGCTGCATCAACCTATAGACACACGTCTCTGTTCACTACAGCTGCATCAACCTACAGACACACGTCTCTGTTCACTACAGCTGCATCAACCTATAGACACACGTCTCTGTTCACTACAGCTGCATCAACCTACAGACACACGTCTCTGTTCACTACAGCTGCATCAACCTACAGACACATCTCTGTTCACTACAGCTGCATCAACCTACAGACACACATCTCTGTTCACTACAGCTGCAGCAACCTACAGACAGACATCTCTGTTCACTACAGCTGCAGCAACCTACAGACACATCTCTGTTCACTACAGCTGCATCAACCTACAGACACACGTCTCTGTTCACTACAGCTGTATGAACCTATAGACACACATCTCTGTTCACTACAGCTGCATCAACCTACAGACACACATCTCTGTTCACTACAGCTGCATCAACCTACAGACACACGTCTGTTCACTACAGCTGTATCAACCTACAGACACACGTCTCTGTTCACTACAGCTGCATCAACCTACAGACACACATCTCTGTTCACTACAGCTGCATCAACCTACAGACACACGTCTGTTCACTACAGCTGTATCAACCTATAGACACACATCTCTGTTCACTACAGCTGCATCAACCTACAGACACACGTCTGTTCACTACAGCTGTATCAACCTACAGACACACGTCTCTGTTCACTACAGCTGCATCAACCTACAGACACACATCTCTGTTCACTACAGCTGCATCAACCTACAGACACACGTCTGTTCACTACAGCTGTATCAACCTACAGACACACGTCTCTGTTCACTACAGCTGTATGAACCTACAGACACACGTCTCTGTTCACTACAGCTGCATCAACCTATAGACACACATCTCTGTTCACTACAGCTGCATCAACCTATAGACACACATCTCTGTTCACTACAGCTGCATCAACCTGTAGACACACGTCTGTTCACTACAGCTGCATCAACCTACAGACACACATCTCTGTTCACTACAGCTGTATCAACCTATAGACACACATCTCTGTTCACTACAGCTGCATCAACCTACAGACACACATCTCTGTTCACTACAGCTGCATCAACCTACAGACACACGTCTCTGTTCACTACAGCTGCATCAACCTATAGACACACGTCTCTGTTCACTACAGCTGCATCAACCTACAGACACACATCTCTGTTCACTACAGCTGCATCAACCTATAGACACACATCTCTGTTCACGACAGCTGTATGAACCTACAGACACACGTCTCTGTTCACTACAGCTGTATGAACCTAGACACACATCTCTGTTCACTACAGCTGCATCAACCTACAGACACATCTCTGTTCACTACAGCTGCATCAACCTATAGACACACGTCTCTGTTCACTACAGCTGCATCAACCTACAGACACACGTCTCTGTTCACTACAGCTGCATCAACCTACAGACACATCTCTGTTCACTACAGCTGCATCAACCTACAGACACACATCTCTGTTCACTACAGCTGCATCAACCTATAGACACACGTCTCTGTTCACTACAGCTGCATCAACCTACAGACACATCTCTGTTCACGACAGCTGCATCAACCTACAGACACACGTCTGTTCACTACAGCTGCATCAACCTATAGACACACGTCTCTGTTCACTACAGCTGCATCAACCTACAGACACGTCTCTGTTCACTACAGCTGCATCAACCTACAGACACATCTCTGTTCACTACAGCTGCATCAACCTACAGACACACATCTCTGTTCACTACAGCTGCATCAACCTATAGACACACGTCTCTGTTCACTACAGCTGCATCAACCTACAGACACATCTCTGTTCACTACAGCTGCATCAACCTACAGACACACATCTCTGTTCACTACAGCTGCATCAACCTACAGACACACGTCTGTTCACTACAGCTGCATCAACCTATAGACACACGTCTCTGTTCACTACAGCTGCATCAACCTACAGACACGTCTCTGTTCACTACAGCTGCATCAACCTACAGACATCTCTGTTCACTACAGCTGCATCAACCTACAGACACACATCTCTGTTCACTACAGCTGCATCAACCTATAGACACACATCTCTGTTCACTACAGCTGCATCAACCTACAGACACACGTCTCTGTTCACTACAGCTGCATCAACCAATAGACACACATCTCTGTTCACTACAGCTGCATCAACCTATAGACATCTCTGTTCACTACAGCTGCATCAACCTATAGACACACATCTCTGTTCACTACAGCTGCATCAACCTATAGACACACATCTCTGTTCACTACAGCTGCATCAACCTATAGACACACGTCTCTGTTCACTACAGCTGCATCAACCTATACACACGTCTCTGTTCACTACAGCTGCATCAACCTACAGACACGTCTCTGTTCACTACAGCTGCATCAACCTACAGACACACGTCTCTGTTCACTACAGCTGCATCAACCTATAGACACACATCTCTGTTCACTACAGCTGCATCAACCTATAGACACATCTCTGTTCACTACAGCTGCATCAACCTATAGACACACGTCTCTGTTCACTACAGCTGCATCAACCTACAGACACGTCTCTGTTCACTACAGCTGCATCAACCTATAGACACATCTCTGTTCACTACAGCTGCATCAACCTATAGACACACGTCTCTGTTCACTACAGCTGCATCAACCTACAGACACATCTCTGTTCACTACAGCTGCATCAACCTACACACATCTCTGTTCACTACAGCTGCATCAACCTACAGACACACGTCTCTGTTCACTACAGCTGCATCAACCTACAGACACATCTCTGTTCACTACAGCTGCATCAACCTACAGACACATCTCTGTTCACTACAGCTGCATCAACCTATAGACACACGTCTCTGTTCACTACAGCTGCATCAACCTATAGACACACATCTCTGTTCACTACAGCTGCATCAACCTATAGACACACATCTCTGTTCACTACAGCTGCATCAACCTATAGACACACGTCTCTGTTCACTACAGCTGCATCAACCTATAGACACACATCTCTGTTCACTACAGCTGCGTCAACCTATAGACACACGTCTCTGTTCACTACAGCTGTATGAACCTAGACACACGTCTCTGTTCACTACAGCTGCATCAACCTACAGACACACGTCTGTTCACTACAGCTGCATCAACCTACAGACACACGTCTGTTCACTACAGCTGTATCAACCTACAGACACACATCTCTGTTCACTACAGCTGCATCAACCTACAGACACACATCTCTGTTCACTACAGCTGCATCAACCTACAGACACACGTCTGTTCACTACAGCTGTATCAACCTACAGACACACGTCTCTGTTTACTACAGCTGCATCAACCTACAGACACACGTCTCTGTTCACCACAGCTGCATCAACCTATAGACACACATCTCTGTTCACTACAGCTGCATCAACCTACAGACACACATCTATGTTCACTACAGCTGTATCAACCTATAGACACATCTCTGTTCACTACAGCTGTATGAACCTACAGACACACGTCTCTGTTCACTACAGCTGCATCAACCTATACACACATCTCTGTTCACTACAGCTGTATGAACCTACAGACATACGTCTGTTCACTACAGCTGCATCAACCTACAGACACACGTCTCTGTTCACTACAGCTGCATCAACCTACAGACACACGTCTCTGTTCACTACAGCTGCATCAACCTACAGACACACGTCTCTGTTCACTACAGCTGCATCAACCTACAGACACACGTCTCTGTTCACTACAGCTGCATCAACCTATAGACACACGTCTCTTTTCACTACAGCTGCATCAACCTACAGACACACATCTCTGTTCACTACAGCTGCATCAACCTATAGACACGTCTATGTTCACTACAGCTGTATCAACCTACAGACACACGTCTCTGTTCACTACAGCTGTATCAACCTATAGACACACGTCTCTGTTCACTACAGCTGTATCAACCTATAGACACACGTCTATGTTCACTACAGCTGCATCAACCTACAGACACACGTCTCTGTTCACTACAGCTGTATCAACCTATAGACACACGTCTCTGTTCACTACAGCTGCATCAACCTATAGACACACGTCTATGTTCACTACAGCTGCATCAACCTATAGACACACGTCTATGTTCACTACAGCTGTATCAACCTATAGACACACGTCTGTTCACTACAGCTGCATCAACCTATAGACACGTCTCTGTTCACTACAGCTGTATGAACCTACAGACACACATCTCTGTTCACTACAGCTGTATCAACCTACAGACACACGTCTCTGTTCACTACAGCTGCATCAACCTACAGACACATCTCTGTTCACTACAGCTGCATCAACCTACAGACACACATCTCTGTTCACTACAGCTGCATCAACCTATAGACACACGTCTCTGTTCACTACAGCTGCATCAACCTACAGACACATCTCTGTTCACTACAGCTGCATCAACCTACAGACACACATCTCTGTTCACTACAGCTGCATCAACCTACAGACACACGTCTGTTCACTACAGCTGCATCAACCTATAGACACACGTCTCTGTTCACTACAGCTGCATCAACCTACAGACACGTCTCTGTTCACTACAGCTGCATCAACCTACAGACATCTCTGTTCACTACAGCTGCATCAACCTACAGACACACATCTCTGTTCACTACAGCTGCATCAACCTATAGACACACATCTCTGTTCACTACAGCTGCATCAACCTACAGACACACGTCTCTGTTCACTACAGCTGCATCAACCAATAGACACACATCTCTGTTCACTACAGCTGCATCAACCTATAGACATCTCTGTTCACTACAGCTGCATCAACCTATAGACACACATCTCTGTTTACTACAGCTGCATCAACCTATAGACACACATCTCTGTTCACTACAGCTGCATCAACCTATAGACACACGTCTCTGTTCACTACAGCTGCATCAACCTATACACACGTCTCTGTTCACTACAGCTGCATCAACCTACAGACACGTCTCTGTTCACTACAGCTGCATCAACCTACAGACACACGTCTCTGTTCACTACAGCTGCATCAACCTATAGACACACATCTCTGTTCACTACAGCTGCATCAACCTACAGACACACGTCTCTGTTCACTACAGCTGTATGAACATATAGACACACGTCTGTTCACTACAGCTGTATGAACCTACAGATACACGTCTCTGTTCACTACAGCTGCATCAACCTATAGACACACGTCTCTGTTCACTACAGCTGCATCAACCTACAGACACACGTCTCTGTTCACTACAGCTGCATCAACCTACAGACACACGTCTCTGTTCATTACAGCTGCATCAACCTACAGACACACATCTCTGTTCACTACAGCTGCATCAACCTACAGACACACATCTGTTCACTACAGCTGCATCAACCTACAGACACGTCTGTTCACTACAGCTGCATCAACCTACAGACACACGTCTCTGTTCACTACAGCTGCATCAACCTACAGACACACGTCTGTTCACTACAGCTGCATCAACCTATAGACACACGTCTCTGTTCACTACAGCTGCATCAACCTACAGACACACATCTCTGTTCACTACAGCTGCATCAACCTACAGACACACGTCTGTTCACTACAGCTGTATGAACCTATAGACACACGTCTGTTCACTACAGCTGCATCAACCTACAGACACACGTCTGTTCACTACAGCTGTATCAACCTACAGACACACATCTCTGTTCACTACAGCTGCATCAACCTACAGACACACGTCTGTTCACTACAGCTGTATGAACCTAGACACGTCTGTTCACTACAGCTGTATCAACCTACAGACACATGTCTCTGTTTACTACAGCTGCATCAACCTACAGACACACGTCTCTGTTCACCACAGCTGCATCAACCTATAGACACACATCTCTGTTCACTACAGCTGCATCAACCTACAGACACACATCTATGTTCACTACAGCTGTATCAACCTATAGACACATCTCTGTTCACTACAGCTGTATGAACCTACAGACATACGTCTGTTCACTACAGCTGCATCAACCTACAGACACACGTCTCTGTTCACTACAGCTGCATCAACCTATAGACACACATCTCTGTTCACTACAGCTGCATCAACATATAGACACACGTCTCTGTTCACCACAGCTGCATCAACCTATAGACACACGTCTCTGTTCACTACAGCTGCATCAACCTACAGACACACGTCTCTGTTCACCACAGCTGCATCAACCTATAGACACACATCTCTGTTCACTACAGCTGCATCAACCTACAGACACACATCTATGTTCACTACAGCTGTATCAACCTATAGACACATCTCTGTTCACTACAGCTGTATGAACCTACAGACATACGTCTGTTCACTACAGCTGCATCAACCTACAGACACACGTCTCTGTTCACCACAGCTGCATCAACCTACAGACACACGTCTCTGTTCACTACAGCTGCATCAACCTACAGACACACATCTCTGTTCACTACAGCTGCATCAACATATAGACACACGTCTCTGTTCACTACAGCTGCATCAACCTACAGACACACATCTCTGTTCACTACAGCTGCATCAACCTACAGACACACGTCTCTGTTCACCACAGCTGCATCAACCTACAGACACACGTCTCTGTTCACTACAGCTGCATCAACCTACAGACACACATCTCTGTTCACCACAGCTGCATCAACCTACAGACACACATCTCTGTTCACTACAGCTGCATCAACATATAGACACACGTCTCTGTTCACCACAGCTGCATCAACCTATAGACACACGTCTCTGTTCACTACAGCTGCATCAACTTATAGACACACGTCTCTGTTCACCACAGCTGCATCAACCTATAGACACACGACTCTGTTCACTACAGCTGCATCAACATATAGACACACGTCTCTGTTCACTACAGCTGTATGAACCTACAGACACACATCTCTGTTCACTACAGCTGCATCAACCTATAGACACACGACTCTGTTCACTACAGCTGTATGAACCTAGACACACGTCTCTGTTCACTACAGCTGCATCAACATATAGACACACGTCTCTGTTCACTACAGCTGCATCAACATATAGACACACGTCTCTGTTCACTACAGCTGCATCAACCTACAGACACGTCTCTGTTCACTACAGCTGCATCAACCTACAGACACACATCTCTGTTCACTACAGCTGTATGAACCTACAGACACACATCTCTGTTCACTACAGCTGTATGAACCTACAGACACACGTCTCTGTTCACTACATCTGCATCAACCTACAGACACACGTCTCTGTTCACTACAGCTGTATGAACCTACAGACACACGTCTCTGTTCACTACAGCTGTATCAACCTACAGACACACGTCTCTGTTCACCACAGCTGCATCAACCTATAGACACACGTCTCTGTTCACTACATCTGCATCAACCTACAGACACACGTCTCTGTTCACCACAGCTGCATCAACCTATAGACACACGTCTCTGTTCACTACATCTGCATCAACCTACAGACACATGTCTCTGTTCACCACAGCTGCATCAACCTATAGACACACGTCTCTGTTCACCACAGCTGCATCAACCTACAGACACACGTCTCTGTTCACTACATCTGCATCAACCTACAGACACACGTCTCTGTTCACTACAGCTGCATCAACCTATAGACACACGTCTCTGTTCACCACAGCTGAATCAACCTATAGACACACATCTCTGTTCACTACAGCTGTATCAACCTACAGACACACATCTCTGTTCACTACAGCTGCATCAACCTATAGACACACGTCTCTGTTCACTACAGCTGCATCAACCTATAGACACACATCTCTGTTCACTACAGCTGTATGAACCTACAGACACACATCTCTGTTCACTACAGCTGCATCAACCTACAGACACACGTCTCTGTTCACTACAGCTGCATCAACCTACAGACACACGTCTCTGTTCACTACAGCTGAATCAACCTATAGACACACATCTCTGTTCACTACAGCTGCATCAACCTACAGACACACATCTCTGTTCACTACAGCTGTATGAACACTAAACAAACTCATTTAACGGCAATAAACCGACAGAAAGAGGATTCTGAAATAACTACGCAATGATGCTGATTCATAAAAAGTCTGAATTCATGTTTAGTTAGTTCTCTCCTCAAGACGACAAGAAAATAACGTTTAAAATGTTTGTTTTCTCAACGGAGTCTGGATCGATCGGTGCCGCAGCGCCCGCCCCAAATGCTCTCATTGGTTGAGACGCATGAAGCCAGTCCTGATCAACGTCCCGCCCTCCTGTGACCCACGCTCTGTCTGTGTTCAGAGCCAGAGAGCAGCGGACTTTCAGAGTAATACACAAATAAATAAACACTGCGTTAACGCACGATAAAGTCATTGTTGGCGTTAATTAATTAACAATTATATTAACCCAGTGGTGATCCGTCAGGGCCTGCAAGGCCTTCTCTGCTGGCCTAAACAGAATCACAAAGTTATCTATATTTTATAATTTAATAATGTTTCTTAAATACACTACATGTATTATAATTTATAAAAATATTTTTCCCATTATCTTATGTTCTCATTGCACAGCTCCTGTCTTCCTCAGTTGCTCTGCTTCCAGTGCAGCTTGTTTTAAGTAGAGCTTTTATCCAATCAGATCTCACCTCTGTGTCTCTAGGTAGAACAGAGCCAGAGGCCTGCAGACTCTCAAGTGCATCCATGTGCACTTTAAGTGAATGGGGACGATATTGTTGATTGACCTTTAGTTCATATAGCAGCACTTTAAAATAAAAGTGCACAATACACTACTTATGAATTCATTATTGAACTACTACAGTACAGAGTGACCAACTTCTACTTTCTCAGAACTGAACACGAGTACTGTAGAACTAGAAGTAGTACTACTACTAGTGCAGAGTAATACTTAAAAACTCTTCAAAAGTCTTAAAACTGAGATTGAAATGTAGCGCTTAACAAATAATAGAAGTTGTGAATCAGTCTGGCCCAATGGACAAGTTCTTTGTATAACATTCTAATCTTTCACACTTTTTAAGTGCAACTTAGCAAAGCAACGGGGAGCAATGCTTCTATTCTATTCCTGGTCTGTGAGATAGGATTTCCATTTGGCTCAGTAGATGCTGACTTGGGACAGGACCTGGACCTGGGCCTGGACCTGGGTTTGGGTTTGGGCCTGGCTTTGAGGGGTGTGGTTGCTGCTGTGTGGCCGGTTGAATCGGTAATGATCCTTCCGCAGGTTCACCTACGGAAACCTTGTTACGACTTTTACTCCCTCTAGATAGTCAAGTTTGATCGTATCGGTTACTACTGTACTAGTAGTATTACTAGTACTACAGTACAGAGTGACCAACAGTTACTTTTGAGACTTGAACTTGTAGAATGTGCAGATTTTCTGCAGTAGTCTCTGCGGTGCCGTGATTCCTGCGGTCAGTGAAGGCCTCTCAGCTGACCACAGATCAGCCCATCACTTCCAGCCTATCAAACACCGGCACAGATCAGGACGCTGGACTCCGTTGCTGTGGTCTGGACCGTCACAGCTCATGAACTACTCATCACACATTCTTTACATTAGTGGAAAACCAGGACCCAGAGAACCCGTCAGGTTCCAGATGGATCTGCTTCTTTCTAGAGACAGAGTTTCTGTTCTGAGCTGAGAACAGAGAACGTCTACAAACGTTCCCTCAGTGGTGCGTTCAAGGAAGCTGGGTCGTCTTAAACGGGTTTTAACGTAAGAAATGACCAAAGTCACATAATGCTCATAGTTTCTATGTTTGGTTATTTCTCAGGAAGACAGTCAGCGGTCATTAAAGAGGTTCTGGGTGAAGTTCTAAACATTCCTCAGGAGGTTACAATAATTCCAAACGGGTTCTTTGGGAGGTTATAGTCTCAAATGGGGAGATTCTTTAAGATGTTCTTATAGTATTTGAATGTCTTTTATGAAGTTCTAGTGGTCATTGAGGAGGTTCTAGATACAGTTTGAGGGGTTCTAGTGGTCATTGAGGAGGTTCTAGATACATTTTGAGGTGTTCTAGTGGTCATTGAGGAGGTTCTAGATACATTTTGAGGGGTTCTAGTAGTCATTGAGGAGGTTCTAGATACATTTCGAGGGGTTCTAGTGGTCATTGAGGAGGTTCTAGATACATTTCGAGGGGTTCTAGTAGTCATTGAGGAGGTTCTAGATACATTTCGAGGGGTTCTAGTAGTCATTGAGGAGGTTCTAGATACATTTCGAGGGGTTCTAGTAGTCATTGAGGAGGTTCTAGATACATTTTGAGGGGTTCTAGTAGTCATTGAGGTTCTAGATATATTTTGAGGGGTTCTAGATACATATTGAGGGGTTCTAGTGGTCATTGAGGAGGTTCTAGATATATTTTGAGGGGTTCTAGTGGTCATTGAGGAGGTTCTAGATATATTTTGAGGGGTTCTAGTGGTCATTGAGGTTCTAGATACATATTGAGGGGTTCTAGTGGTCATTGAGGAGGTTCTAGATATATTTTGGGGGTGTTCTAGTGGTCACTAAATATGAATCAATAAGTCTGTAAACAGAGTCACTGAACACACGTAGTAATTATAATAACAGGAGATGAATGTCTGAAGGTGTTTACATATTTTCATCTCTCACAGTATAAATATAGAATATATTTTAATTTCTTTATTATTTTATGTGCTAGATTCTTGCAGGTTTTTCTTTCACACATATAGAGTAGCTTCTCCACTAAGCTAAAGGAGGACTAGTGAGGACGCTTAGTCGTCTCCTTTACACTCTCCAGAGGGGCGTTCACTGACCTGTATATATATCAGAGTAATAAACACTGCTGTTGAACACACTGACATCAACAGGAAGTGCTGAGTCATGTCTGGTTTTCAGGACTCATGTCTGGTTTCACTGTGACATCTATAAAGAGAGACTTCGCAATTATAATTTGGAACTTAGAAATGCAAGGCAGTCATTCTTCTCTGACATCATAACCAAAAACAAGAACAATACACGCGCCTTATTTGCTACCGTCGACAGGCTAACAAACCCTCCAGTGTCGGTAGCTGCTGAACTCCAATCCACCTGGGCATGCAATCAATTTGCCACCTTTTTTACTGACAAAATTCAGAAAATTAGACAAGCAGTCAGTGCCTCCACATCAACCACAGGATATGTGTTGTCCCGATCTCTGAATAACATCCATTCAAATATCATGACACAATTTCATTCAATCGACCGTAGAAGCCTAGAAGACATCATACAACATCTGAAGTCATCCTCCTGCTGCTTGGATATTCTACCAACACACTTTTTCAAAAATATTTCAAACTGCATGACCACTGATCTTTTACTAATTGTAAACACATCCCTTCTCTCAGGTGTCTTCCCACAAGCCCTAAAAACTGCAGTTATTAAACCACTCCTAAAGAAAGCTAGTTTAGACTCCGCAACGATGAAAAATTATAGGCCAATATCAAACCTCCCATTTTTAAGTAAAATAATTGAAAAAGCGGTTTTCCAACAGCTGACCGACTTCTTGGCCGTAAATAACTGCTTTGATGTTTTCCAGTCAGGCTTTCGACAGCACCACAGCACTGAAACTGCTCTTGTTAAGGTTTTCAACGACATCCACTTAAACATAGACAATGGCAGAAGTTCAGTCTTAGTGTTACTAGATCTCAGTGCTGCATTCGACACGGTCGACCATGCCATACTCCTAGAAAGACTAAAAATCTGGGTGAGACTCTCTGGCACAGCACTTAACTGGTTTGAATCCTACTTGAAGGGCCGAGAATACTTTGTGTCTGTAGCTGATTACACATCAGAGCTGACTAAAATGACATGTGGTGTTCCCCAAGGTTCAATACTGGGGCCCCCTCTGTTCAACATCGACATGCTTCCACTAGCTCAGATTATGGAAAACAACAAAGTGTGTTATCATAATTATGCAGACGACACACAAATCTACATAACTATGTCACCAGGGGACTATAATCCCATACAAGGGCTGGGTAACTGCATTGAACAAATCAACAACTGGATGTGCCAGAATTTTCTTCAATTAAACAAAGATAAAACAGAAGTAATTGTTTTTTTGTACCAAGGACGAACAATTGAAAATCACCGCTCAGCTTCAGTCACTGATGTTAAAACCCACAAACCAAGCCAGAAATCTAGGTGTAGTTATGGATTCAGACCTCAACCTGAACAGCCATATCAAGACAATTACAAAATCAGCCTATTATCACCTGAAGAATATATCAAGGATTAGAGGACTTATGTCTCAACAGGATTTGGAAAAACTTGTCCACGCATTTATCTTCAGCAGACTGGACTACTGTAACGGTGTGTTTACAGGTCTCTGTAAAAAATCCGTCAGAAAGCTGCAGCTGATTCAGAACGCTGCAGCTCGAGTCCTCACTAAGACCAGGAGGGTGGACCACATCACTCCAGTTCTGAGGTCTTTGCACTGGCTTCCTGTCCAACAAAGAATTGACTTTAAAATCCTGCTGCTGGTTTACAAAGCACTGAATGGTTTGGGACCAAAATACATCTCCGATCTGCTACTACCTTATGAACCATCCCGACCCCTTAGGTCGTCTGGGACCGGTCTACTTTCTGTTCCCAGAGTCAGAACTAAACATGGAGAAGCAGCGTTCAGTTTTTCTGCTCCACATATCTGGAACAAAGTCCCAGAAAGATGCAGGTCTGCTGAGACCCTCAGCTCATTTAAATCAAGATTGAAGACTTTTCTGTTTGCTGCTGCCTTTAATTGAACCACATTCAATTAATATATTAATCAATTTCCTGCATTTCTGCATTTTACTACAGTGTAGGACTACTGCATTTCCTACGCTGTTCTTAATTGCTGTTAAATCTCCTTTTCTTTTGCCTTATGTTTTGATGCTTTTAATGGTTTTAAAAGGACTGCACAATATATCGCCATTTCCTCCGGGACCGAGTTCCTGCAAGGCGTACACTATAAAACGCAGATCGGCAGAGATCTTTTCCAGACGTGGTTTGTGTGCGAGTAATTGCAGAATTGCGGCAGTGTATGGTTGATTGCGTGCAGCGTAATGTCTCAGGGAGACATCGATTATTGTTTCAATGTATGTTTTAAATCTCCTTTACTTTTGCCTTTATGCTTTTAATGGTTTCATGTGAAGCACTTTGAATTACCTTGTTGTTGAAATGTGCTATACAAATAAACTTGCCTTGCCTTGCCTTATCATTGTGTCATGAACTAAGACTCAGGTGTGAGGTCACCTGACTCCGATGAGGAGGGCGATCAGCATGGAGCAGATCGGGTCGGCGATCATCAGGTCGTATTTCTGCATCAGAAGAGCCGAGATGATCACACCAACACTTCCAAGAGTGTCAGCGATGATGTGCAGCAGGACGCCTGCAACACACACATTTAGATTATATACACAGGTTTATAGTCGGGGATGGTTCAGGTTTATAGTCGGTGCTGGTTCAGGTTTATAGTCGGGGCTGGTTCAGGTTTATAGTCGGGGCTGGTTCAGGTTTATAGTCGGGGCTGGTTCAGGTTTATAGTCGGGGCTGGTTCAGGTTTATAGTCGGGGCTGGTTCAGGTTTATAGTCGGGGCTGGTTCAGGTTTATAGTCGGGGCTGGTTCAGGTTTATAGTCGGGGCTGGTTCAGGTTTATAGTCGGGGCTGGTTCAGGTTTATAGTCGGGGCTGGTTCAGGTTTATAGTCGGGGCTGGTTCAGGTTTATAGTCGGGGCTGGTTCAGGTTTACAGTCGGGGCTGGTTCAGGTTTACAGTCGGGGCTGGTTCAGGTTTACAGTCGGGGCTGGTTCAGGTTTACAGTCGGGGCTGGTTCAGGTTTACAGTCGGGGCTGGTTCAGGTTTACAGTCGGGGCTGGTTCAGGTTTACAGTCGGGGCTGGTTCAGGTTTACAGTCGGGGCTGGTTCAGGTTTACAGTCGGGGCTGGTTCAGGTTTACAGTCGGGGCTGGTTCAGGTTTACAGTCGGGGCTGGTTCAGGTTTACAGTCGGGGCTGGTTCAGGTTTACAGTCGGGGCTGGTTCAGGTTTACAGTCGGGGCTGGTTCAGGTTGATAGTCGGGGCTGGTTCAGGTTGATAGTCGGGGCTGGTTCAGGTTGATAGTTGGGGCTGGTTCAGGTTGATAGTTA
Organism: Ophthalmolycus amberensis; assembly: GCA_024529925.1. Lineage (NCBI taxonomy): Eukaryota > Metazoa > Chordata > Actinopteri > Perciformes > Zoarcidae > Ophthalmolycus > Ophthalmolycus amberensis. Next base: position 51,938 of record JAFEUB010000191.1, on the reverse strand, counting down.
GGGCTGGTTCAGGTTGATAGTTAGGGCTGGTTCAGGTTTATAGTTAGGGCTGTTTCAGGTTTATAGTTAGGGCTGGTTCAGGTTTATAGTTAGGGCTGGTTCAGGTTTATAGTTAGGACTGGTTCAGGTTTATATTTAGGGCTGGTTCAGGTTTATAGTTGGGGCTGGTTCAGGTTTATAGTTAGTGCTGGTTCAGGTTGATAGTTAGGGCTGGTTCAGGTTTATAGTTAGGGCTGGTTCAGGTTTATAGTTAGGGCTGGTTCAGGTTGATAGTTAGGGCTGGTTCAGGTTTATAGTTAGGACTGGTTCAGGTTTATATTTAGGGCTGGTTCAGGTTTATATTTAGGGCTGGGTCAGGTTTATAGTCGGGGCTGGTTCAGGTTTATAGTCGGGGCTGGTTCAGGTTTATAGTCGGGGCTGGTTCAGGTTTATAGTCAGGGCTGGTTCAGGTTTATAGTCGGGGCTGGTTCAGGTTTATAGTTAGGGCTGGTTCAGGTTGATAGTTAGGACTGGTTCAGGTTGATAGTTAGGACTGGATCAGGTTTATAGTTAGGGCTGGTTCAGGGTTATATTTAGGCCTGGTTCAGGCTCATTTGTATGATTGATATCATATATATTGACTTTGTTGTCATTATGTCTGTTACTCTGTTCTGATGTGAGGGTCAGAGGTCAGAGGTTGTTGTACAGATTGTAAAGCCTTTTGAGACAAATCTGTGATTTGTGTTATTGTGTTGTACAAATAAAATTGAATTGATTGAAAATTATTTTAATGTTTTTTTTAGGTGACCTTAAGACAAACTGTCAACTTTTCATTGTTTAAACTTCATGACAGTCATTTTTCAGATACTTCAGTGACTTTATTGTGAAAAAGCTAAATATGTAGATCCATGGTTGTCATGTGTCCCTCTGCTGCTGGTTGTGTGGTGGTGCCCCCCAGTGGGCAATGCTGCTCACAACAGGTGCTAATGTTTCAGCTCCTCAGCTGTGACTATAGATTATTGGAACATCATATGCGTGTTCGTGATGATGAGGAAACATTATATATTTAGTGTTCATCACGTCACAAACTCTCACGTCTCATTGTTGTGGACACGAGTACACATGAATATGTGTTTTATATATTCGTCATGTTACAAAGTGACCGAACCGTCTGACTGACGTTCTTTATCTCGTCCTGCTAGAACATAAAGTCATGGATCCTAAAGTGAGTTACTGGTTGTTAATGTGATCAGCGCTCACCCTGAAGGATCTGTTTACTGGCTCCTTTACCCGGCGTGTGAAGCTCGTCTGCAACAACAAACACAGCAGAGAAGAAACACTTTGAATCACACAGGATTCACGTCAAGGAACATATTGATGATGAGACGAAGACAAAAGAACATTGTGACACGAGTCCGTTCTGTCTTTTCTACCAGAGAACACATGTTTCAGACTCTCACCGTGACAGTGTGGCTCATCATGGCCGTGTCCTCCATGACTGTGTCCGTGTCCACCGTGTCCTCCATGTTCATCATGACTGTGTCCGTGTCCTCCATGTTTGTTCTGGTGGTCGTGATTCACACTGCCGTTAAACAGAGAGTGGCTGTGACCGTGACCTGAGAGACAGACCGGTTAGAGACATGAGGTTCTAGTGAAGGGCCGAGAGGTTCTAGTGAAGGGCCGAGAGGTTCTAGTGAAGAGCAGAGAGGTTCGAGTGAAGTGCCGAGAGGTTCGAGTGAAGTGCCGAGAGGTTCTAGTGAAGGGCCGAGAGGTTCTAGTGAAGAGCAGAGGGGTTCTAGTGAAGAGCAGAGGGGTTCTAGTGAAGAGCAGAGAGGTTCTAGTGAAGTGCCGAGAGGTTCGAGTGAAGTGCCGAGAGGTTCTAGTGAAGGGCCGAGAGGTTCTAGTGAAGAGCAGAGGGGTTCTAGTGAAGAGCAGAGGGGTTCTAGTGAAGAGCAGAGGGGTTCTAGTGAAGAGCAGAGGGGTTCTAGTGAAGAGCAGAGAGGTTCTAGTGAAGTGCCGAGAGGTTCGAGTGAAGTGCCGAGAGGTTCTAGTGAAGGGCCGAGAGGTTCTAGTGAAGAGCAGAGGGGTTCTAGTGAAGAGCAGAGGGGTTCTAGTGAAGAGCAGAGGGGTTCTAGTGAAGAGCAGAGGGGTTCTAGTGAAGAGCAGAGAGGTTCTAGTGAAGAGCAGAGGGGTTCTAGTGAAGAGCAGAGGGGTTCTAGTGAAGAGCAGAGGGGTTCTAGTGAAGGGCAGAGAGGTTCTATTGAAGAGCAGAGAGGTTCTATTGAAGAGCAGAGAGGTTCTAGTGAAGAGCAGAGAGGTTCTAGTGAAGAGCAGAGAGGTTCTATTGAAGAGCAGAGAGGTTCTATTGAAGAGCAGAGAGGTTCTAGTGAAGTGCCGAGAGGTTCTAGTGAAGAGCAGAGGGGTTCTAGTGAAGAGCAGAGGGGTTCTAGTGAAGAGCAGAGAGGTTCTAGTGAAGGGCCGAGAGGTTCTAGTGAAGAGCAGAGAGGTTCTAGTGAAGAGCAGAGGGGTTCTAGTGAAGAGCAGAGAGGTTCTAGTGAAGAGCAGAGAGGTTCTAGTGAAGAGCAGAGAGGTTCTAGTGAAGAGCAGAGAGGTTCTAGTGAAGGGCCGAGAGGTTCTAGTGAAGAGCAGAGGGGTTCTAGTGAAGAGCAGAGGGGTTCTAGTGACGAGCAGAGGGGTTCTAGTGAAGAGCAGAGGGGTTCTAGTGAAGAGCAGAGGGGTTCTAGTGAAGAGCAGAGGGGTTCTAGTGAAGAGCAGAGGGGTTCTAGTGTTGGGGTCTCGCGCCACCTCCTGGCTGGCTGAGCTCCTCACATGCTTTCCTCCTCACCAAAAGTCAGAGCAACATCTGCCCAGATGACCACACCTCCAGGCTCCGGCCAAACCTAACACTGACCCCTCCATTGGCCGAAAAGCCGCCTCCCGCTGTGCGCGCAGGCCCGCTTATAAGCACCCACACAGCGATATCCTGCCTCTTCGCCCCGGACCTCCGTCCCGGCTACAGAAGATTCAGCTTTCCCCCTCCAGCGCCACGCTAGCGACGCTGGCCACGAGGAAGCAAAGGCCTTCTCCCCTCCTCAAACCCTGACAGGTCACGAGCCATTTCGCTGGACGAAACCGCCGTGTTCGATCCTGAGTAACGCTCCCTTACCCCACCGAGACGAATCCCCTCCCACGACCCGTCTCCGCTTCTTTCCCTTTTTGTGTGCACACATACCGGCAGGAGGAAAGACGACTAAGCCTCAATCCTCCACCGATGATTCCCGGTAAGACGCACGGACCACGTCGCCTCAAACCGAAGTTAAATCATCCTCCCTGCAGCGAGGATAGATCACGTCTGCGTTTCGCTCCAGAGCGAGCCCACGCCACGACGGCCCGAAGCCGGCTGCAAAGCCGCGCCGACCAGCAAGCTCCCCCTGCGCCCCTTCCTGACGAGGAAAAAGGACAACTTCCCCACGAACACTTTTCCCTTGCTCCGAAGGTTCTAGTGAAGAGCAGAGGGGTTCTAGTGAAGAGCAGAGGGGTTCTAGTGAAGAGCAGAGGGGTTCTAGTGAAGAGCAGAGAGGTTCTAGTGAAGAGCAGAGGGGTTCTAGTGAAGAGCAGAGAGGTTCTAGTGAAGAGCAGAGAGGTTATACATGACTGCAGTGCGGTTTCACAGAGCTCGGTTCTACTCAGTGATGTTCTGGAGGTTCTCCAGGTATTACCTTCCTCTCCATGTGAATGTCCGTGGCCTCCATGATGGAAAACAAAGATCCCGACCAGGTTGACGAGCAGACCGGCGACCGAGACCGGAAGCAGACGGTCATGATGAACGTCAGGAGGCTCCAGAGCTCTCTGACAGACAGACAGGTACAGACAGACAGCTTCATATCGGAGACAGCAGATGTGTGTGTGTGTGTGTGTGTGTGTGTGTGTGTGTCTACCTCGACTCCTTCAGAGAAGATGAAGAAGGCTGTAAAGATGAGGAAGAGTCCGTTTACAAAGCCGGCCAGAACTTCTGCTCTGACATAACTGAAACACACAGGGACTAGTCACTGAACAATAAATCACCTCTGGCCAGTCAGCACAGACTGTAGCACTGCTACATGCTGCTGCTGCTCTTGCTGATCTTGTGCACCACTGTTTTGTTTATTTTTTCCTACTTAGTTAATTTAATTTAATACGATTCTATTCAGTGTATGTGCTGTGCATTTTATTACTTTATTTTCTTAAATGTAATAGGTCCTGCTCTGTTATTTTATTATATTGTATATATTGTGCATTTTCCATACCCAATATTTTATTTTATTGTGTCACCCTGTTTGCTGCTGCCACAGACACATTTCCCCTTGGGGATGAATAAAGTACATTTCTATTCGATTCTAGTCAGACCTGACTAACAGAGCACTGAGTGTACATCTCAAGTCTCTTATTGCATCCCCGTTTCCCTCACTTGGGTCCTTTCCTTGCGTCCTAGTCCCTCCCACCAGGGATGCATGGAGGAAACCATGCGAGGAGAGAGGAACAAGGAAATATGTGTTAGGAGACATGAGACGTCCTTTCCTCTGAAGCGTCAACGTCTGTTTCTGATGACGGAGGATCAGCTGATCACAGCTGGATCAGTTGTCAGTCATCTTTAACAGCTGGAGAGACTTTAGATAAGTTAGTGTCTGTTCACATGATCACTGTACTTAATAACAGTAGGTAATAATACTAATAACTAATAAAGACACACAGTGATCACCACTGTAGAGTGTTTCTCTCTGTAGTCTGTTAAACTGTGTTCTGTGTTCTGTTTATAAGCTCAGGATCCATTTCTACCGCGGAATGCGATCGTCTTATTTATGAATTATTTGTGTCTGTACGTTTTTAAATTGTGACTGTGACGTCATTATCAAATAACCCAGAATATGATTATTGTTTCTCTTAAATGATAAAACTCATCAAACACTCAGGAATGATGTAAAGTGGTTGGTCTCTCATATCTCTCTGACTTTAATTGTATTCATAATAAAGTTATTGAGGGAAACATCAGATCATGAAAACACAAATCTTTCTAATAAATGTAGAAAGTTGTTTGTGGTCCTTTTGTTGTTCAGACTACAATGAACATTTATTTAAACCAGATGTTGAATCAGAAACCTAATCAAATATAAACTAGAGTTTATTCTGTGATCTGTCTTCACTCTGGTGTTAAACTCAGTCAGTCCAATCGGCTGCAGCGTCCAATCACATGACTGATGAACAATGAGGGGGCGTGTCGGCCGTTAAAAGACTTCCTGGAAGTCTGTTCTCGTGGGTCCTCGCTCACCGCTCCTCCGAGGTCTCTCCTCCCTCCTCGCTCCTCCCTCCTCGCTCCTCCGAGCTAAATAAGAGCTTTGGGACGGCCGTCAATATGGCGGCGCAGAACAACTTCCGGTTCAAGCGAGGAGATGACAATTAAGAGACTTGGGATGTACCCTAAGAGCACTGAGTGATCAGCGATCATCACTGTCAGACCTGACTAACAGAGCACTGAGGGATCATCACTGTCAGACCTGACTAACAGAGCACTGAGCGATCATCACAGTCAGACCTGACTAACAGAGCAGTGAGCGATCATCACTGTCAGACCTGACGAACAGAGCACTGAGCGATTATCACTGTCAGACCTGACTAACAGAGCACTGAGCGATTATCACTGTCAGACCTGACTAACAGAGCACTGAGCGATTATCACTGTCAGACCTGACTAACAGAGCAGTGAGCGATCATCACTGTCAGACCTGACGAACAGAGCACTGAGCGATTATCACTGTCAGACCTGACTAACAGAGCAGTGAGCGATCATCACTGTCAGACCTGACTAACAGAGCAATGAGGGATCATCACTGTCAGACCTGACTAACAGAGCACTGAGCGATCATCACTGTCAGACCTGACTAACAGAGCACTGAGCGATCATCACTGTCAGACCTGACTAACAGAGCACTGAGCGATCAGTGATCATCACAGTCAGACCTGACTAACAGAGCACTGAGCGATCAGTGATCATCACTGTCAGACCTGACTAACAGAGCACTGAGCGATCATCACAGTCAGACCTGACTAACAGAGCACTGAGCGATCATCACAGTCAGACCTGACTAACAGAGCACTGAGCGATCATCACTGTCAGACCTGACTAACAGAGCACTGAGCGATCATCACTGTCAGACCTGACTAACAGAGCAATGAGGGATCATCACTGTCAGACCTGACTAACAGAGCACTGAGCGATCATCACTGTCAGACCTGACTAACAGAGCACTGAGCGATCAGTGATCATCACAGTCAGACCTGACTAACAGAGCACTGAGCGATCAGTGATCATCACTGTCAGACCTGACTAACAGAGCACTGAGCGATCATCACTGTCAGACCTGACTAACAGAGCACTGAGCAATTATCACTGTCAGACCTGACTAACAGAGCACTGAGCGATCAGTGACCATCACAGTCAGACCTGACTAACAGAGCACTGAGCGATCATCACAGTCAGACCTGACAAACAGAGCACTGAGCGATCATCACTGTCAGACCTGACTAACAGAGCACTGAGCGATCATCACTGTCAGACCTGACTAACAGAGCACTGAGCGATCATCACTGTCAGACCTGACTAACAGAGCACTGAGCGATCATCACTGTCAGACCTGACTAACAGAGCACTGAGCAATTATCACAGTCAGACCTCACTAACAGAGCACTGAGCGATCATCACTGTCAGACCTGACTAACAGAGCACTGAGCGATCAGTGATCATCACTGTCAGACCTGACTAACAGAGCACTGAGCGATCATCACTGTCAGACCTGACTAACAGAGCAATGAGGGATCATCACTGTCAGACCTGACTAACAGAGCACTGATCGATCATCACTGTCAGACCTGACTAACAGAGCACTGAGTCATGATCTCACCCGTAGGAGAAGCTGTCGTTGGATCTCCACCTGGAGATGACGGAGGCTGCTAGACCTGCCAGCAGAGCGGTGCAGTCAAAGAACATGTGAAAGGAGTCTGAGATCAAACCTAAACTGAAGAGGAAACACATCAAATACGAAGGCTGCTCCATCACTCGCCATCATCACAAAATAGAGTGATGATGGTCTCTATGAAGGCAGATTAAGACACTTAAACATCACCTCATTGTAAACACTGAGAAAAGAAGAAAGGACTTCTGATCCAAGACACACACACACACACATATATATATATATATATATATATATATATATAGTTATGTTTTAATGTCAGTTATGTTATGTTTCAATGTCTCAGCTCAGCCTATCACCATGGTAACTGTACACATCAAAGATGGCGACCGCTGAAGAGAATGAAACAAGTTTCACTGAAACTAACCAAAGATCAAATCTGAACATATATTAGTGCTGCTGATCGGTCATTAATTAACATATCAGGCCTCCTCACACACACACACACACACAGACACATGCGCGCACACAGAGACACTCACACTCTACACTCTCTCACTCACGCACACACTCACAGACACACACACACACACTAAGACATACGTGGCACATCCTGAGCTGAACAAACACACCGATGCTAACATGCTAACCGTGTTAGCTCACCTGTTGCTCCAGATTCCGTACGAGAGCTCCACGAAGGCGAAGGACAGGTTGAGACAGAGGAAGGAGAACAGATTCCGGGACGTTTTGTCTGCGAGGATCGACCTGGAGACACGAGACGAGCTCCATCACACAGAGACCCGAGACTAACCCGGGACAGACCAGAGACTAACCCGGGACAGACCAGAGACTAACCCGGGTTACCCGCTGCTGACGGTCACAAACACACATAGTAACAACTGACAGACATATATTATATGTATTATATATATGTATATTCATAAAGACTCAGGCTAGCCGGTTAGCATCAAGGTACAGCAGCTCAGAGTCAGCTGTTAGCTCTGTTAGCATCATCGACATGTGTGTTTACCTGAACCATCCTGAGAGCTTCAGCAGCAGGTTGAATTTGGCGGGTTTGTACTCGTCGTCTTTAACAGATAAAGGTAACATCTTCTCACCTTTAACACTCACACACACTCACGGGACACTTAGCCGCGGGATGCTAGCTGACAACTTCCGCTCTGCTCGGGTTTCACAATAAAAGCGTTTCACAGCGCACCAGTTACACGACAGTGAATAATGAACTACAACAATACTAATACAACTACAACTACTACTCATAAAAGTACTACTACAACTACTACTAATAAAAGTACTACTACTACTAATAATAATAATAAAACTACTACTACTACTTCTAATAATAAAACTACTACTACTACTAATACAACTACCACTACTACTACTAATAAAACTACTACTAATAATAATAATAAAACTACTACTACTAATACAACTACCACTACTACTACTAATAAAACTACTACTAATAATAATAATAAAACTACTACTACTAATACAACTACCACTACTACTACTAACACAACTACTAATACTAATACAACAACTACTAATAATAATAATAATAATAAAACTACTACTACTAATAATAATAATAAAACTACTACTAATACTAATAAAACTACTACTACTACTAATACAACTACCACTACTACTAATACAACTACCACTACCACTACTACTAATAAAACTACTACTACTACTAATAATAAAACTACTACTACTACGAATAAAACTACTACTACTACTAATAATAATAAAACTACTACTAATAATAATAAAACTACTACTAATAATAATAATAAAACTACTACTAATAATAATAAAACTACTACTACTAATAATAATAATAAAACTACTACTACTAATAATAATAAAACTACTACTACTAATAATAATAATAAAACTACTACTAATACTAATAAAACTACTACTACTACTAATACAACTACCACTACTACTAATACAACTACCACTACCACTACTACTACTACTAATAAAACTACTACTACTACTAATAATAAAACTACTACTACTACGAATAAAACTACTACTACTACTAATAATAATAAAACTACTACTAATAATAATAAAACTACTACTACTAATAATAAAACTACTACTAATAATACAACTACTACTAATAATAATAAAACTACTACTACTAATAATAATAAAACTACTACTACTACTAACACTAATAAAACTACTACTACTACTACTACTACTAATAAAACTACTACTACTACTACTAATACAACTACCACTACTACAACTAATAATAAAACTACTACTACAACTACTAATAAAACTACTACTACAACTACTACTAATAAAACTACTACTACAACAACTACTAATAAAACTATACTGCTAATAAAACTACTACAACTACTACTAATAAAACTACTACTACAACTACTACTAATACAACTACTGCTAATACAACTACCACTACTACTAATAATAAAACTACTACTACAACTACTACTACTAATAAAACTACCACTACTACTACTAATAAAACTATTAATAAAACTACTACTAATACAACTACTACTACTATTAGTACTTCTACTATTACTACCACTACTACTACTACAAATACTGTTTGTACCACCAGTATACATAAAACTACACAACCCCTTAATGAATATGTTTCACACTTTTATAATAATCTTTACTTTATAATGAACTCATTTCTAAAGTATTATTTATGTTTTACTTTAATCAAAAATATTATTATGAGTAGTGTTATAATAATAATAATTATTATTAAAGTTATTAGTTATTAATTGTGATGGATTTTACCAGAATAACTCAGATTTGCACCAACTGTGACTACCTTTATTATTATTATAGTTATAATTATTTTATAATTATTATTATTATTATAATTATTATTATATAGTGACAGACAGGGGGCGTCACCGCTCTGTGTTTCCTCTTCACGTTCATCCGATCAGCGTCTTACTCCACAAACACAACAACGATCAATAACTGATATCAAACGCACACATGCACACTTACGCATGTGTGCGTGTGTGTCTGTGCGTGTGCGTCTGTGCGTGTGTTCTGAGAGTTTGAACAGTGACTCAGAAGAAGAAGAAGATGAAGAAGATGAACTGGTCTCTGAAAGTCCCACATGAGCCTCTGAGGGAAGAAAACAAAGCGACAGGAAATACCATCAGATTAAAATGAGGAGACGCAGCAGAACGCTCAGAGGTCAGAGGACCCTGAACGCATCATGAACACATTCATCAACACTTCAGCTGAGTCAGCAGTTTCACTTTGAAGTTAAAATAACAATGAATAAAGACCTGAAGACCCCCCCCCCCCCCACACACACACACACACACACACACTAAACACCACAAGAAAGAAAAAGAGGTTCACAAGTCTCGATGACTTTTAGGCGTTTAAATGTTTAATTAATTAAATTGGAGATTCAATTTTCTCTCTTAAGGTTTAATTAAAGCTTCTTTTTTTTTGTTGAAAATTAATCAAAACAAATAGAACGAGGACGAACTTGTGTAACTTCTTGTGTTTTTACTGATGAAGACCATGAAATGTGGTTGAAAGCTGTGACGCCTCATTCACTCCTCACAGCTGAAGCCCTGTTTCCATGGAGACGAGCTGAGGAGCCAATGAGCTTTGTGTGTAATGCTGCGTTCACACCGGTCGCGTTGATTTTTTGACGCGCTGCAAAATCGCGTCCAACGCACTGCAAAAAAGCGTCCAACGCGCCGCCGGTCGTGTTCAGACCAAACGCCGCAAAATCTCGTAGCGCCGGAGAGGGGGCGTGGTTTATCGACTGGAAGCCGGTCACCTGGCCGCCATTACTTTCCGCTATCAACCGTGAAAGGAATAAGGACAATTGCTGCTTTGTACGTGTTGTGGAAGTCCCTCAAACGTTGGAATGCCAAACGCAGTCATGTCTGGTTCATAATATTGTTCAGAGGAGCTCCGTGGATTGTATCGAGCTGTATTCACTGTGTCTAGCAAGCCACCGGTCGCTGTTTACAGCTGTAGGAACACAACATAAACTGATTTGGCTGTGATTCAACGGAAAATAAACAGACAAAAAGGGACTCCGAAATAACTACATAATGATGCCGATTTGTACTTGTCTTCTCCGACAAAAAGGGACTCCGAAATAACTACATAATGATGCCGATTTGTACTTGTCTTCTCCGACAAAAAGGGACTCCGAAATAACTACATAATGATGCCGATTTGTACTTGTCTTCTCCGACAAAAAGGGACTCCGAAATAACTACATAATGATGCCGATTTGTAGGCTACTTGTCTTCTCAATGGAGCTCTGATGGATCGGTGCTAGGCTATGCTAACATCGTAGCAGCTCCACCAGCACTCAATAACGTCACGTAGACGTAAATACGGCAGCGTCTATTCATTGTTTGTACCGTATGGTTTACACACACACATGTATACACATAGTTTGGTCCGGTCTCTATTGATATGAGGTATCGTAGAGCTCGGGGAACCCACAAACCGCCACTATTAATTTGTCCTCCATTGTTGTTTGTGATTCAGCACCGGCAGGAGCTACGGCACTGATGACGGGAGCAGCAACTCAACGCTGATAGGCTATCGCGCCACAGCGTCACGCGATTATTTCGCAGAAGTTGAAAAATTTCAACTTGCGCGTTGGCGATTTTGCGGCGTCCAACGCGTCCACCGCGTCCACCGCACTGCAATAACGCGTCCAACGCGCCGCGCCATCGCAAAATCGCGGCGCGCCAGTCTCATCGCGTCTGTGCATAGACTTTGTATGTAATCTCGACGCGCGTCAAAAAATCAACGCGACCGGTGTGAACGCCCCATAAGACAAAAAACAAAAGAACATTTAATTTATTCGTTTAATTAATAGCTCAGAGAGAGAGAGAGACAGAGCGAAGAGAGAGAGAGAGAGAGAGAGAGACAGGGAGAGAGACAGGAATTAGACGGATCCCACTGCCAGAAGAACCTTTAGTGTCTTTATAGCTGATGATATTCAGTAAACCACACTGAATATAATCCTGCGGGACTATTCTTCTTATTCTCCATCTTCCATACAAAAGTTTGATGCGCTTCTCCTCACACAGCGTTGCCAACACCTGCGCAAAAAATACATCAAAACGTGCGGCCTGATCGGGAATCGTGTGCTATGACTTTTCTCAGAGATTCTCCAGACGTTTTCCCAAAAATCGCCAAAAACTGAGCAAATTTTCTCCATTCACTTGAATGGGGTTGCGGCGTGAAGAGAGCTAAAAACACTTAACTTTGGGCCCATATTGACGAGCCGTACATTAACGTAGAAACATGATTCAAAGTTTAAAACGTAGACAAAACGCTGCACTTTATTGAGCCAAAGGGACATTTTGATAGCTAGCACAGTTTTCATGAAGTCACAGATTAAGTTTCAGGAACATTTTGTGTCTGTTTCAGATTTTATAATGGGTGTGTATTGTGCAGCTCGTTAAGAGCTAGAGTGATGACATCACGGTCAGAGTGGAGCGGAGCAGGAAAATATTCTGTGATTTTTCCAAACAAATTGCTCCAGCTCCCACAATGTTTACTCTTTATACACCATTTATGGCCCAAAAGGTTGTCGCACACAGATGTCTATGGAATCCAACGGACTTACACATTTGGCTCAAAGAGCCGCAGAGCGACATGAACTCCAACCAGCTGCTCCAGTAGACTCCATGTTAAATCTCACCACTCATTTCTCAGTTTTGTCTATTGCTCTGGAGCTCACATTATTAACACCACAAACATAAAAAACATCAGCGCGTCGCAGTTTATCTTCATGGTACATATGTGTTGTTGATTGGACTCATGGTTTTGGTATGGGGGGCAGAGGATTGACAGGTAGTTCTGTTGAAAATCATTGTATACGCCTCTTAATTAGCCTCTAACACAGGTGCTCCAATCACCATGGCAACAAGTGACACACATACACACACGACTTGGAGATATTCAGTCACTTCAGTCACATTATGATTGTGTCTCCTCTCCCCTTCTCACCCACCCAGCCCCGCCCTTTCAAAATAAAAGCCCCATGGAGTAACTGTATCTTAAGAAATGTTAAGTTCAAGTCTTTCCATCACAAATACAGAAATGTCATTTCCAAAGGTATATATCTCAAATACAGATGTACATCTCATTTAAAAAGGTATGTCATTTGCCCCAATCACCATGGTAACCAGTGACACACACGTTGTCAACTATGTGTTTCTATGAAGCAACATCTGCTCACGACTGTCCGTCACGAACACGAGCTTCAGTCCAAGAGTACGAATATAAAACGCAGAAAAGAGGGAAGCAATAACTCAATTGAACCTCAATGATACTACCGGTAATATTGGCGTAGACATGTTTGTTTCTGATCACCAGCTGGTCAGAGACCAGTGATGATGATGATGATGATGATGATGTGAGGAAGAGGACTGCTGGATGATCAACAGGACTGTAAACTGAGAGCAGGAAACTCGTTACACCTCAACATTTCTTCTCACTGAAGGTGCTGCAGGTTTGACCTCCTGAGGAAGAGGATTTATCTTCATCCTCAACAACGACTTCCTCTGAGCTGGTTTTCCTTTAAACCTAAAGCAGTAAAACCCTGAAACAGAAACGTATTTAGCCTTCAGGAGACTTCCAGTTATTAACACCGAATGAGACAAAAGTGAAAGAGAAAGTTCAGCTGATGAATCACTGGAAAGTCCTCAGGAAGTCAAATCACATTCCAACAAGACGAGATCAGAAATAAATATCTTTAATAAAAGAGTGAAAAAGAAAGTAGAGTACCGAACCAGAGGAACACGAATGAGTCACAGGAATGTTTGTGAAGACTTAAAGGAACAGTACACTGTTGTTTATGTCCCCATCATGTACAGAGAAGCACAGATCAAAAGTCTCACCTCACAACTAGAATCAATCATTTCAGCCTGAAGTCAGTGTTCATAATTCATCTCTAATATCTATTTTATATTCATGTGAAAACATCTCTTTCAAACCACTGGATTTATTCAAGTTCATCACCGAAACTACATTTTACAGATTACATGTGAACACATCATGATATCGTTATAATTTACCTTCAGCCAGTACTCATTTTCACATGTTGGAACGTGGTAGCCACATGTTGGAACGTGGTAGCCACATGTTGGGGCTCGGTAGCTGCATGTTGGGACTTAGTAACCACATGTTGGGACTTGGAAGTCCCATGTTGGGAGGCGGTAGCCACATGTTGGGACTCAGTAGCCGCATATTGTGACTCGTTAGCCGCATATTGGGACTTGTTAGCCGCATATTGGGACTTGGTAACCACATGTTGGGAGATGGTAGCCACCAGTGGCGGCTGGTGGAAAATGTTCTAGGTAGGGCCATCTTATCAATTTCAGCAAACATCCCAGTATGATTTAATGCAAAAAAAATGTAAGTATCAAACACTCATTATTACTTGGCAGTTAAATATTTAACATGTATTCCAACACGAAAACAATCAGTAAATAACACTTATATAATATAATATAACATGTTTATTTATTGAGATGCCCCTATGGACCTTGTTATAGGAGGTAAAGATCAGGAGAAGTAAACATGAAGTGTAATTATGAATACTGATGTTAAATTAAGCTATGATGAGTTTTCACTGTTAATTTAACATCTCTATTACATGTTGATGCCTCCATGACCAAGTTAAGCAGATGAGACTGAGGACAGCTATGTAGAAGAAAATATGTTCACTTTGCCGAATATGTAGCTTGACAGAGTTCTCCATGTGTGTCCTGGTGTTCTCATGTTTCCTTACCTCCTCACTCCCGTAACTGTCCGTGCTGGATCCGTCCCCGTTGTTTTAAAAAGCTAAATAAATGATTAGCATGACGTCATCCAGCTAGCCAAACCTGTCTGGTGTACAGCTAGTGAAGCTTCGCATGTAGTCTGCTATCTGATTGTGAGGTCAGGCTGATCTGATATCAGCTCTTTGGCTGCAGAATCTCCGCCGAAGTTCTCCTCTCAAACGGGTCTTGGAGGAGTGCTCGCGCTGGCGCTCGCGCCTGTAGAGACTTCTCCTGACGAGAACGCGCAGCGAGGGGGGCCTGATCGTTCTGGCCCCAAGCTGAATCTATTTGAGGGCGCTGATTGGCTAAATTGTATGTCACTCATTTATATCTTGAATCAGCAATTGGCTAAACTGCTTCATAGACCCGTCTCTTTTGGGCCAAAACGATCAGGCCCCCCTAGCTGCGCGTTCTCAGAGTGTCGCGCACACAGACAGAGAGCACGAGCAGAGAGCACACAGGCGGAGAGGACGAGCAGGAAAAGCATATATTTTGCGCAGATATCATATTTTACACACATTACTGGGTACATTCCACAGTTCAAAAACACAAATATTGACAATTTGTATAATTTATGATTATTATAATTTTTTTTTTTTTTTTCTTTTTTTTTGTGTGGCTCATGGTGGGGCCATGCCCCATGGCCCTCTATTGACCAGCCGCCACTGGTAGCCACATATAGGAACGTGGTAAGCCGCATGTTGGAACTTGGTAACGACATATTGGGACTTGGTAGCCACATGTTGGAACTTGGAAGGCCCATGTTGGGAGGTGGTAACTACATGTTGGGACTCGGTAGCTGCATATTGGGACTTGGTTGCCACATGTTAGGACTTGGTTGCCACACAATAGGATATTAGAAGTGGTAGTCATGTTTTGGGTAATACAAGCCACAGGTAAGGATATTGAAATCACATGTTGCAAATTAGTAGCCATACGCTGAGAGATGGTAGCCACATGTTGGGACTTGGTAACCACATGTTGGGACTTGGTAGCCACATGTTCGGACTTGGTAGCCACATGTTGGGACTTGGTAACCACATGTTGGGACTTGGTAGCCACATGTTCGGACTTGGTAGCCACATGTTGGGACTTGGTAGCCGCATATTGGAACTTTGTAACCACATATTGGGACTCGGTAGCTGCATGTTGGGACTTGGAAGGCCCACGTTGGAACGTGGTAGCCACATGCTAATACGTGGTAGCTATGTGTTGGGATGTAGTAGCCACATGTTGGGACTTGATAGCCGCATATTGGGACTTGGTAACCACATGTTGTGACTCGGTAGCTGCATGCTAGGACGTGGTAGCCACGTGTTAGCCTCAGGCTGAAGGAGGGGCAGACTGGGGCAGCTGATAGAAACCTTTCTTCCTGGATCGCCTCAGGTAGTCGAGGAGCAGAGCAGCAGCTGCTAGTCCAGCAGCAATGCAGACGACTGGGACGAGGACAGCGCTGAGACTGGGAGGAACACTGGTGCTTCTCTCTGTGGGAACCGAAGGAGACAGAAACTTCAGAATACAACAAAACCCTTTTATTCCTACTGAAACTAAACTGTCTTTGAACCACCAGACAGACAGAACCAGACTGGAGACTAAACTGGAAGGACTGGTCTCACTGACCTCTTACACTGATGCTAAAGACTTTGACCTGGAACCCGAGGTCGTTGGTCACGTTGACCTGGTACAGACCAGAGTCTCTGGCCGTCACGTTGACCAATAGGAAGGTTCCATTGGAGGAATACAGCTCCATCCCATTGGTCAGTTTCCTCAGGACCACGGCTGACAGTGGGAAGCTGACGGTCTGGCAGCAGATGGTGACATTTTGTCCCTCCTGGACCACCGTAGACGGCAGGACCAGGACAGTGGTGTTTCTCGGAGGAGCTGGACCACAAGAAACCAGATCAGAGTTGAGGCAGAAACTGGTCACATGACTCACAGAGGTGAAGAGAAACTACCTGAAGATCAGGTCTGACAGACTGAAGAAACATTAGAGGAGCAGCAGGATCCTGTAGTCCCTGACCCCTCAAGGACCAAGACTATCTTACTTACAATAACTGATTCTCAAAATGTTATTAATTATTACTAACCCGAACCCTAATTCATTTCTTTGCCAATAAACAAATTGATTCATCGCTGAAGATGTCGAGACGTGTTGTTAAACAATGAAAGCTGCAGTTTTCTGTTTCCTGAAGTGAACAAAAGTCAAATAAAAATAAATAAAAAACTACAAAAAGGGGCGACCGTGGCTCACTGGGTTAAGAGGGTTGTCTGGCAACGGCGGTTCGATACTTGACTGGGACGTGTCCTGTGTCGAAGTGTCCCTGAGCAAGACACTGAACCCCTAACGGCTCCCCAGGCGCCTGTCATAGGCAGCCCACTGCTCCCTGTACACAGGGATGGGTCAAACGCCTTACCAGGATAAATATAGTAATATAAATATAATAAAAAAATAAAGGTGAAAGTTTGTGTATCATCATAACGGAACGAGAACATCTCTTATTTTACTCAGAGACACTGACAGTAACTTCTATTTATCTTTTTGTGTTTGAAAAGGAAAACAACAGTAAACTGAATGAACGGTGTCGAGTGAAACTGAATCCACAACAGACTGAGAATCGGTCCACTTCAGTCCACTTCAGTCTGGTCTCCATCAGCAGCCGGAGGCTCTAAGTGTCTGACACATTGCTCAACAGAGGAGTCAGAGGTTATTTCTGTCCTCAGCATCATGTGAGGAGTGAGAGGTCCACTCTTCAGATAACATCTGTCACAACTACTCAGAGACAAGAAGAAGAAGAGCTGGACTCCTCAGCCCCCCCCCCCCCCCACACACACACACACCATGTCAGAACCGCCTTCCTGTAAAACCAGTACCTGAGACGGTGACGGAGCTGGAGACCAGTTGGGATCCGTACTGGTTGGAGGCTTCACACTGATAGTGGGCGGAGTCTTCCAGCTGGGCGGAGGAGAGGCTGAAGGAGAGCGAGGAGGAGGAGGCGGGGTCAGTCCTCTGGAGCTCCACCCCCTCCCTCCTCAGCACCAGCGTGGTGGGCGGAGCTCCGTCTGAGCGGCAGGTCAACGTCACCTGCTGACCCTCCAGCACCTCCTCACCTGGACTCACTGAGAGGGAGGTGTTGGTGGGCGGAGCTGGTGGAGGAGGAGTACAGGTGTGTCAGTCTCCAGTTGTACAGAGATAGTGAATGAAACAGGAGCTTCACTCTCACCATGAACGGTGACCTCCACTTCAGCCGTCCGGTTCCCCTCTGAGTTCCGGGCCTCACAGTCATAGCGTCCGGCCTCAGACGGAGTCACCGCTGTGAGGACCAGCTGTCGGCCTAGACCGCATACCTGAGACCGACCGTCTGCCCACCTGAAGCTCCAGGTGACAGTGGGATCGGGGTTTCCCTCCACAATGCAGGTGAGAGTGAGCGGAGAGCCGGCCATCACCAACACGGAGTCTGATGTCATCTTGACAACAGGAGCATCTGAAGAGGAAGAGGAGGATCTGTTAGACGGATGTTTAGAGGTTGTAGATGATTAGAAGCACACGTTCAGTTTAGTTAAATATACTTAACATCTTCTCGGGGTTTTGAGTTGAAGACAAGGAACAGTCCTGAGGGACAATGAACAGTATTGTGGGACAATGAACAGTCTTGTGGGACAATGAACAGTCCTGAGGGGCAAGGAACAGTCCTGAGGGACAAGGAACAGTCTTGTGGGACAATGAACAGTCCTGAGGGACAATGAACAGTCCTGAGGGACAAGGAACAGTCTTGTGGGACAATGAACAGTCCTGAGGGACAATGAACAGTCCTGAGGGACAATGAAGACTCCTGTAGGACAATGAACAGTGCTGTGGGACATTGAAGACTCCTGTAGGACAATGAACAGTATTGTGGGACAATGAAGACTCCTGTCGGACAATGAACAGTATTGTGGGACAATGAAGACTCCTGTAGGACAATGAACAGTCTTGTGGGACAATGAAGACTCCTGTAGGACAATGAACAGTATTGTGGGACGATGAACAGTCTTGTGGGACAATGAACAGTATTGTGGGACAATGAAGACTCCTGTAGGACAATGAACAGTCTTGTGGGACAATGAACAGTCTTGTGGGACAATGAACAGTCTTGTGGGACAATGAACAGTCTTGTGGGACAATGAACAGTCTTGTGGGACAATGAACAGTCTTGTGGGACAATGAACAGTCTTGTGGGACAATGAAGACTCCTGTAGGACAATGAACAGTATTGTGGGACAATGAACAATCTTGTGGGACAATGAACAGTTCTGTGGGACAATGAACAGTCCTGAGGGACAAGGAACAGTCCTGAGGGACAAAGAACAGTCCTGAGGGACAAGGAACAGTTCTGTGGGACAATGAACAGTCTTGTGGGACAATGAACAGTATTGTGGGACGATGAAGACTCCTGTGGGACAATGAACAGTATTGTGGGACAATGAACAGTATTGTGGGACAATGAACAGTCCTGAGGGACAAGGAACAGTCTTGTGGGACAATGAACAGCCTTGTGGGACAATGAAGACTCCTGTAGGACAATGAACAGTATTGTGGGACAATGAACAATCTTGTGGGACAATGAACAGTCCTGAGGGACAAGGAACAGTCCTGAGGGACAAAGAACAGTCCTGAGGGACAAGGAACAGTCCTGAGAGACAAGGAACAGTTCTGTGGGACAATGAACAGTCCTGAGGGACAAGGAACAGTCTTGTGGGACAATGAACAGTCTTGTGGGACAATGAACAGTCCTGAGGGACAAGGAACAGTTCTGTGGGACAATGAACAGTATTGTGGGACAATGAAGACTCCTGTAGGACAATGAACAGTATTGTGGGACAATGAACAGTCCTGAGGGACAATGAACAGTCCTGAGGGACAAGGAACAGTCTTGTGGGACAATGAACAGTCTTGTGGGACAATGAACAGTCTTGTGGGACAATGAAGACTCCTGTTGGACAATGAACAGTATTGTGGGACAATGAACAATCTTGTGGGACAATGAACAGTCCTGAGGGACAAGGAACAGTCCTGAGGGACAAAGAACAGTCCTGAGGGACAAGGAACAGTCCTGAGAGACAAGGAACAGTTCTGTGGGACAATGAACAGTCCTGAGGGACAAGGAACAGTTCTGTGGGACAATGAACAGTCTTGTGGGACAATGAAGACTCCTGTAGGACAATGAACAGTGCTGTGGGACAATGAAGACTCCTGTAGGACAATGAACAGTATTGTGGGACAATGAACAGTCTTGTGGGACAATGAACAGTCTTGTGGGACAATGAACAGTCCTGAGGGACAAGGAACAGTTCTGTGGGACAATGAACAGTATTGTGGGACAATGAAGACTCCTGTAGGACAATGAACAGTATTGTGGGACAATGAAGACTCCTGTAGGACAATGAACAGTATTGTGGGACAATGAACAGTCTTGTGGGACAATGAACAGTATTGTGGGACAATGAACAGTCTTGTGGGACAATGAAGACTCCTGTAGGACAATGAACAGTGCTGTGGGACAATGAAGACTCCTGTAGGACAATGAACAGTGCTGTGGGACAATGAACAGTGCTGTGGGACAATGAACAGTCTTGTGGGACAATGAACAGTCTTGTGGGACAATGAACAGTCTTGTGGGACAATGAACAGTCTTGTGGGACAATGAACAGTCTTGTGGGACAATGAAGACTCCTGTAGGACAATGAACAGTATTGTGGGACAATGAACAATCTTGTGGGACAATGAACAGTTCTGTGGGACAATGAACAGTCCTGAGGGACAAGGAACAGTCCTGAGGGACAAAGAACAGTCCTGAGGGACAAGGAACAGTTCTGTGGGACAATGAACAGTCTTGTGGGACAATGAACAGTATTGTGGGACGATGAAGACTCCTGTGGGACAATGAACAGTATTGTGGGACAATGAACAGTATTGTGGGACAATGAACAGTCCTGAGGGACAAGGAACAGTCTTGTGGGACAATGAACAGCCTTGTGGGACAATGAAGACTCCTGTAGGACAATGAACAGTATTGTGGGACAATGAACAATCTTGTGGGACAATGAACAGTCCTGAGGGACAAGGAACAGTCCTGAGGGACAAAGAACAGTCCTGAGGGACAAGGAACAGTCCTGAGAGACAAGGAACAGTTCTGTGGGACAATGAACAGTCCTGAGGGACAAGGAACAGTCTTGTGGGACAATGAACAGTCTTGTGGGACAATGAACAGTCCTGAGGGACAAGGAACAGTTCTGTGGGACAATGAACAGTATTGTGGGACAATGAAGACTCCTGTAGGACAATGAACAGTATTGTGGGACAATGAACAGTCCTGAGGGACAATGAACAGTCCTGAGGGACAAGGAACAGTCTTGTGGGACAATGAACAGTCTTGTGGGACAATGAACAGTCTTGTGGGACAATGAAGACTCCTGTTGGACAATGAACAGTATTGTGGGACAATGAACAATCTTGTGGGACAATGAACAGTCCTGAGGGACAAGGAACAGTCCTGAGGGACAAAGAACAGTCCTGAGGGACAAGGAACAGTCCTGAGAGACAAGGAACAGTTCTGTGGGACAATGAACAGTCCTGAGGGACAAGGAACAGTTCTGTGGGACAATGAACAGTCTTGTGGGACAATGAAGACTCCTGTAGGACAATGAACAGTGCTGTGGGACAATGAAGACTCCTGTAGGACAATGAACAGTATTGTGGGACAATGAACAGTCTTGTGGGACAATGAACAGTCTTGTGGGACAATGAACAGTCCTGAGGGACAAGGAACAGTTCTGTGGGACAATGAACAGTATTGTGGGACAATGAAGACTCCTGTAGGACAATGAACAGTATTGTGGGACAATGAAGACTCCTGTAGGACAATGAACAGTATTGTGGGACAATGAACAGTCTTGTGGGACAATGAACAGTATTGTGGGACAATGAACAGTCTTGTGGGACAATGAAGACTCCTGTAGGACAATGAACAGTGCTGTGGGACAATGAAGACTCCTGTAGGACAATGAACAGTGCTGTGGGACAATGAACAGTGCTGTGGGACAATGAACAGTCTTGTGGGACAATGAACAGTCTTGTGGGACAATGAACAGTCTTGTGGGACAATGAACAGTCTAATGAACCGTCTTGTAGGATAATGAATAACTATGTAAAACAACAGTCTGAACTAAAGACAGACACTGGAGGACTCACAGAGCAGGTTTAGGAGGACAGTGGTCACTCTGGTCTTGTCCTCAGCTGGCAGGTCCTGCAGGTCCATCGTGGCCCTGCAGCTGATGTTTCCTCCAGAGTCCAGTTCCAGAGGGGTGAATCTGTACTCAGACCAGACTGAGCCAGATCCAGGATCTCCCATAATGCTCTGCAGGACGACATCACCTCTGAGCCAGTTGAGGGTCAGCAGCTCAGCGGGGTAAAGATCAGACACCTGACAGGTGAGGACAGACTCCGCCCCCAGACTCAGGTGGTCCTGGCCCAGGATCAGAGGGGCTGATGGGAAGGCTGCAAAAGTACAATATGTACCTCTGAGATGTAGTATAGTAAAAAGTACAATATGTACCTCTGAGATGTATAGTAGTGGAGGATATGATGATGATAAAAGTAGAAAGTACTCAAGTAAAGTACAAGATGTGTACTTAAGTACAGTACTTGACTACATGTGTATGCACTCACAGTAAACCTGCACAGACGTCTTGATCTGCTTGTTCTTTCCTCCACAGCCAACTCTACAGAGCAGAACTCCTTCATGCTCCATCATCACGGGGTTAAAGCTGATCACAGACCAGGTCCCGTTGGTGCTGACGGAGGCCGTCTGAGGTCTGTCCCCCAGCACGGACCAGGAAACGCTCGGCATTGTGGGACAGTCCTGGACCCGACACACCAGCTGCTGACGCTCCCCCAGCCTGAACAGAGGCCTTCTGGGAAACACCTCCACATGCAGACCCTGAACGCAGCGCGATGACATCAGCAGCACAGCTGGGAAGATAAACAACAACAACAACAACAACAACACAGATGTGACTTCTATTCATCAACCGGCTGCAAACAGAGAGAACGACACTTTAACCTGTTCATCTAGAAACATGTAATAAATGATAAACATTTCAGACAGACTCTGGAGCTCAAAGCATTTAAAAATGAATAAAAACAGAAAACCTTCCTTTTACAAATGAAATAAATTAAAAGCAGAAAGAAAGCATGCAGGTTGTGTTATTCAAAGAAATTCAACAGATGAATTAAAGCTGCAAGCAGCATTGATCGGGCCCTCGCAACTTCACGCACGTCGAGGGAAGCGGCAGGATTCTGGTTGATGAGGCCATGCATTTCTGTGACCATCATACACAGCGTGCACGAGTTACATGTCTGCTACATGTCTGCAACATGTCTGTTACATGTCTATTACATGTCTATTACATGTCTGCTACATGTCTATTACAATGTCTGTTACATGTCTGTTACCTGTCTGTTACATGTCTGTTACATGTCTGATACATGTCTGTTACCTGTCTGTTACATGTCTGATACCTGTCTGTTACATGTCTGATACCTGTCTGTTACATGTCTGTTACCTGTCTGTTACATGTCTGTTACATGTCTGTTACATGTCTGTTACATGTCTGCTACCTGTCTGTTACATGTCTGGTACCTGTCTGTGACATGTCTGTGACCTGTCTGCTACCTGTCTGCTACCTGTCTGTTTCATGTCTGCTACCTGTCTGCTACCTGTCTGTTACATGTCTGTTACATGTCTATTACATGTCTGCTACAGGTCTGTTACATGTCTATTACATGTCTGTTACCTGTCTGTTACCTGTCTGTTACATGTCTGTTACATGTCTGTTACCTGTCTGTTACATGTCTGTTACCTGTCTGTTACATGTCTGGTACCTGTCTGTGACATGTCTGTGACCTGTCTGCTACCTGTCTGCTACCTGTCTGTTTCATGTCTGCTACCTGTCTGTTACATGTCTGTTACATGTCTATTACATGTCTGCTACAGGTCTGTTACATGTCTATTACATGTCTGCTACCTGTCTGTTACATGTCTGTTACATGTCTATTACATGTCTGCTACAGGTCTGTTACATGTCTATTACATGTCTGCTACCTGTCTGTTACCTGTCTGCTACCTGTCTGCTACCTGTCTGCTACCTGTCTGTTACATGTCTGCTACCTGTCTGCTACATGTCTGCTACCTGTCTGCTACCTGTCTGTTACATGTCTGTTACATGTCTGATACATGTCTGTTACCTGTCTGTTACCTGTCTGTTACCTGTCTGTTACATGTCTGTTACATGTCTGTTACATGTCTGCTACATGTCTGCTACATGTCTGCTACATGTCTGTTACATGTCTGTTACATGTCTGTTACATATGTGTTACATGTGTTACATGTGTTACATGTCTGCTACATGTCTGCTACATGTCTGCTACATGTCTGCTACATGTCTGTTACATGTCTGCTACATGTCTGCTACATGTCTGCTACCTGTCTGTTACATGTCTGTTACATGTCTGCTACATGTCTGTTACATGTCTGTTACATGTCTGCTACATGTCTGTTACATGTCTGTTACATGTCTGTTACATGTCTGTTACATGTCTGTTACCTGTCTGTTACCTGTCTGCTACATGTCTGCTACATGTCTGCTACATGTCTGTTACATGTCTGCTACATGTCTGCTACATGTCTGCTACATGTCTGCTACCTGTCTGTTACATGTCTGCTACACGTCTGCTACACGTCTGTTACACGTCTGTTACACGTCTGTTACATGTCTGTTACATGTCTGTTACATGTCTGTTACCTGTCTGTTACCTGTCTGTTACCTGTCTGTTACCTGTCTGCTACATGTCTGCTACATGTCTGTTACATGTATGTTACATGTCTGTTACATGTCTGTTACATGTCTGCTACATGTCTGTTACATGTCTGCTACATGTCTGCTACCTGTCTGTTACATGTCTGTTACATGTCTGTTACATGTCTGTTACATGTCTGTTACATGTCTGTTACATGTCTTCTACATGTCTGCTACATGTGCTATACCTGTTACATGACTGCTGGCCCTACTACACTATGGAGTCTTGATCATTGAGAGCTTTTCTTTTATCTGCAGCTCGACATGAAACACAAAGACGTGATGTTTAAAACTGTAAAAGGCTGAAACAGAAAATGATCAAATAAAATAAATCCATGACAGAGTTTCTCAACCTCTGGGTCGTGACCCCTCACGGAGTCACCAGCTGTTTACGAACTCTGATAAACTTCTTTCATCACGTTTTCCTCTTTAAATGATGATTATGCAGTTTTAAACAAACACAACATGAACCAATAGTTTAACATCAGACTGAAGATTTCAGAAAAAATCATCTAAAAATCTCATTCAACAGAACGAAAAGGTGAGAAAATACACACTTGACAGTAAAAAATACAAGTATGAAAATATAAGAAATAATATGAATCATTTTACCTGCGAGAAGAGACAGAGGAGACATCTGTGTGAAGAATCGATGAAGAAATGAATGAATGAGGAACAAAGTAGCTAAATCACATCAGTCTGTAAATCCTCCAAAGATCTGAACACAAGACGCCTCCTCTGAAGCCTTTATGTCCGTCTGTCTCTCTGCCTCCTTCTCTCTCCCTCTCTGCCTCCTTCTCTCTGTCTCTCTGCCTCCTTCTCTCTGTCTCTCTGCCTCCTTCTCTCTGTCTCTCTGCCTCCTTCTCCCTGTCTCTCTCCCTCTCTCTCTCTCTCCCTCCCCCCTCCTCCTCTCTGAGTGTGAGGTCATCAGTCTACAGACCACAGCGCCCTCTGCAGGACGGACTGAGACGTTTTTTCTTTCATTCTGTCTCTTTACAAGAAGATGAAACTGTTTTTATGACTGAAAACACATTTTCTGTTTCGTCGTTTCAGGATAAATTGAAATGATTCAAAGAAAATAAAGATTTTATTAATAATTTCACTGTTTATTTATTGTCTCCATCTTTGTTGATCAAACTAGTTCTACAGTGCAGCCATGATGATGATGACAATGGATGGATCATCAGTGTGTGATAACGGACTGAGTGACTGTTGTTCAGTGATGAGCTCTGTGAGAACGGCGTGGAGTCATGTGACCAAAGTCACTTTCTCTGCTTTGAGTTGTGTCACCTGAGTGAAGGTGAAGAGTTCAGGTGACAAGTCCGTTCAGTGTCCAACATGTCCGACCTCATGTCCGTCAGATAAGACAAATGTGAAATACAAGTACCTTGAGTTTGTACTGAGTACATTAGATGTCATCGCGGTCTTTAACACACAAATATAAAAACAGGAAACAGAAGTCAGAAAAGTAAATCGTTTATTTTCTGTCTCATAAAAACGTAAATCTGAAAGTTATTTTATAACTTTTCCCTTTGATAAAATACTTCAACATTAAAATACAGGATCAGCAACAACTAAAGTTCTTCATTTAAATATCATCACTCAGGATGTGGTTCATTCCAAAATAAAAGCCTCCGTGGTGAATGAAAATAAAGCTCCTGACATCTTTAAGGCACTTTGAAGTCTGAGAAACCTTTTCTGATAAGTAACTGAATCACAGGAAGTCGTACGCTCACAAACTTTCCTTAAACCAATTAACTTGTGGTTTGTTTCAATCAATTCATTTTCCTGTTGATCCCAGGAGCTTTTATTTTGAAAAAGTCTGTGTTGTTTCCTCCCCAGGTCTTAAAGGGTTAATGTAAGAATGTGGAGTTAGGATTAGGAAAGACGATGGTCAGAGGACAGGAAGTCACGCAGGAAACATCCACCCAACCGCCGAGAACGGCTCTCGAGTCACACGTCATGCGAGATGTCAAGTAACGCGTCACGTGAGTCACGACACGTCATGTGACACGTCACGTGAGTCACGACACGTCATGTGACACGTCACGGGAGTCACGACACGTTGTGTGACGCGTCACGGGAGTCACGACATGTCAAGTAACGCGTCACGGGAGTCGC
Organism: Ophthalmolycus amberensis; assembly: GCA_024529925.1. Taxonomy (NCBI): domain Eukaryota; kingdom Metazoa; phylum Chordata; class Actinopteri; order Perciformes; family Zoarcidae; genus Ophthalmolycus; species Ophthalmolycus amberensis. Next base: position 25,126 of record JAFEUB010000191.1, on the reverse strand, counting down.
GCCGCGTCATGTGACACGTCACGGGAGTCACGACACGTCGTGTGACGCGTCACGGGAGTCACGACATGTCAAGTAACGCGTCACGGGAGTCGCGCCGCGTCATGTGACACGTCACGGGAGTCACGACACGTCGTGTGACGCGTCACGGGAGTCACGACATGTCAAGTAACGCGTCACGTGAGTCACGACACGTCGTGTGACACGTCACGTGAGTCACGACACGCGAGTCACGACACGCGAGTCACGACACGCGAGTCACGACACGCGAGTCACGACACGCGAGTCACGACACGCGAGTCACGACACGCGAGTCACGACACGCGAGTCACGACACGCGAGTCACGACACGCGAGTCACGACACGCGAGTCACGACACGCGAGTCACGACACGCGAGTCACGACACGCGAGTCACGACACGTGAGTCACGACATGTCATGCGACACGTTTTCAACAAATGTCCATCTGTTCATGGGTTTCTTTACTCGCTGCTCATTAGGGACTTTCCTACATTTCCTCTGGTTAGTAAACACATCATCCACTGAGCCTGTCAAGAGAAGAAGAGATTCATGAGGACGAGAAGAAGACAAACTGTTTAAACGTTAAATGTTGCTGCCACCGTTTTCCTGAGTTTTTGGGTCCCTTTTCCTTCTACTGTTGCTGTTGATTATAAAAGCATAAACACAGACCATCACTGGTCAGAGACAGGAAGTAAATACTGTAAGCATGATGTCGTCTGAACCTTCAGTTCATTAAGAAACCAAAAGAAAAATATCTTATTCACAAATAAGAAATATAAAATCTATCTTTATCTCAATATATCTTCTTCTTCTGTAGATGATCATCATTATCAATCATATCAGACTCTTTAAATATCACTAACATCCCGCTCATTAGCATGCATCTCATTTACATACACCTCATTAACATATACCACGTTAAATGCAGCTTATTAACATACCTCTCATTAACATACAGCATATTAACATAGATCATATTAACATACCTCTCATTAACATACAGCATATTAACATAGATCATATTAACATACATCTCATTACCACACAGCATATTAACATAGATCATATTAACATACATCTCATTAACATAGTGTATTAACATACAGCTCATTAACACACAGTGTGAGCAGATGTTAACAGAGTCCCTTCGCTCACTGAGCTGCTTTATTAGTTTCCCTTTGAGCGTCCTCGACAGAGGGGATTGTGGGTAATGTGTCCTCAGATGACTTCTGTACTTCTAGTACTGGATGTACTCAGATGGAAGAGACTGAAAGAAAAAACATAAAGACAGCCGTCAGATATCATCTCTGTGTTTATATATATACAGTATATATATATATATATACACATACACACACATACATATAAATATATACACACATACATATATATACACACACACACACACACACACACACACACACACACACACACACACACGGTCATGTGACTGTCAGAGAAGTTAAAAGGAACAGAGAAAGTGAAAAACTGAGATCAGAAACAAACCGGATGTTTTCATAAAATCTGACGTGTTATTTCATATTCCAGATAAACTTGGATAGAAGCACAACATCTTTTTCTTTTAATTATCATTTATTAAACTCAAAGGATCAGCTGCATCCAGTGTGTTAATGATGTCAGAAGAGAGAGACAACCAATGAGCAGAGAGGGGCGGGGCTAAGGACTTACAGGTATGGATCGGCTCAGGTAGCGTCCTGACGGGCCCTTCAGTGCACTGTAGGGCCCGGGGCCCCTGAAGTCCTGAGGGCCCGGCCTGCTGCTGTTGTTGTTGACCTCGTGCTGTGCACCGCGGGGCCCGTTACCATAGCGACACAGAGAGGGTGGGGCCAGAGGAGAGGGGGTGGAGCTGAGAGACACATGGGAGGAGGAGTCCTCAGTGTCCACAGCATAAAGATCAGAGAGAGAGGAGGCCAACCGAGAGCTGGGGGGGGGGGGGGGGGGGGGGGGGTGGCATATTAACACATCTACACAACCTACAACACACAATGTACACACAACTGAGAGGGCGGGAGATGTAAACACACTAACACTAGTTTAAACCGGTTCACACCAGTTTAAAACACCAGTTTAAACCGGTTCACACCAGTTTAAAACACCAGTTGAAACCGGTTCACACCAGTTTAAAACACCAGTTAAAACCGGTTCACACCAGTTTAAAACACCAGTTGAAACCGGTTCACACCAGTTTAAAACACCAGTTTAAGCCGGTTCACACCAGTTTAAAACACCAGTTTAAACCGGTTCACACCAGTTTAAAACACCAGTTTAAGCCGGTTCACACCAGTTTAAAACACCAGTTTAAACTGGTTCACACCAGTTTAAAACACCAGTTTAATCCGGTTCACACCAGTTTAAAACACTAGTTTAAAACACCAGTTTAAAACACTAGTTTAAAACACCGGTTCACACCAGTTTAAAACACCAGTTTAAAACACCAGTTTACACCGGTTCACACCAGTTTAAAACACCAGTTTAAAACACTAATTTAAAACACTAGTTTAAAACACCAGTTTACACCGGTTCACACCAGTTTAAAACACTAGTTTACACCGGTTCACACCAGTTTAAAACACCAGTTTACACCAGGTTCACACCAGTTTAAAACACCAGTTTACACCGGTTCACACCAGTTTAAAACACCAGTTTACACCGGTTCACACCAGTTTAAAACACCAGTTTAAAACACCAGTTCACACCAGTTTAAAACACTAGTTTACACCGGTTCACACCAGTTTAAAACACTAGTTTAAAACACCAGTTTAAAACACTCGTTTAAAACACCAGTTTAAAACACTAGTTTAAAACACCAGTTTACACCGGTTCACACCAGTTTAAAACACTAGTTTACACCGGTTCACACCAGTTTAAAACACCAGTTTAAAACACCAGTTTACACCGGTTCACACCAGTTTAAAACACCAGTTTAAACCGGTTCACACCAGTTCAAAACAGCAGTTTAAAACAGCAGTTTAAAACAGCAGTTTGAAACACCAATTTAAAACAACAGTTTAAACCGGTTCACACGGTTTAAAACACCAGTTTAAACCGGTTCACACCAGTTTAAAACACCAGTTTAAACCGGTTCACACCAGTTTAAAACACTAGTTTAAAACACCAGTTTAAAACACTAGTTTAAAACACCAGTTTAAACCGGTTCACACCAGTTTAAAACACCAGTTTATACCGGTTCACACCAGTTTAAAACACCAGTTTATACCGATTCACACCAGTTTAAAACACTAGTTTAAACCGGTTCACATCAGTTTAAAACAGCAGTTTAAAACACCAGTTCAAAACACCAGTTTAAACCGGTTTAAAACACCAATTTAAAACACCAGTTTAAACCGGTTCACACCAGTTTAAAACACCAGTTTAAACCGGTTCACACCAGTTTAAAACACCAGTTTAAACCGGTTCACACCAGTTTAAAACACCAGTTTAAACCGGTTCACACAAGTTTAAAACACCAGTTTAAACCGGTTCACACCAGTTTAAAACACTAGTTTAAAACACCAGTTTAAACCGGTTCACACCAGTTTAAAACACTAGTTTACACCGGTTCACACCAGTTTAAAACACCAGTTTACACCGGTTCACACCAGTTTAAAACACCAGTTTACACCGGTTCACACCAGTTTAAAACACCAGTTTACACCGGTTCACACCAGTTTAAAACACCAGTTTAAAACACCAGTTCACACCAGTTTAAAACACTAGTTTACACCGGTTCACACCAGTTTAAAACACTAGTTTAAAACACCAGTTTAAAACACTCGTTTAAAACACCAGTTTAAAACACTAGTTTAAAACACCAGTTTACACCGGTTCACACCAGTTTAAAACACTAGTTTACACCGGTTCACACCAGTTTAAAACACCAGTTTAAAACACCAGTTTACACCGGTTCACACCAGTTTAAAACACCAGTTTAAACCGGTTCACACCAGTTCAAAACAGCAGTTTAAAACAGCAGTTTAAAACAGCAGTTTAAAACACCAATTTAAAACAACAGTTTAAACCGGTTCACACGGTTTAAAACACCAGTTTAAACCGGTTCACACCAGTTTAAAACACCAGTTTAAACCGGTTCACACCAGTTTAAAACACTAGTTTAAAACACCAGTTTAAAACACTAGTTTAAAACACCAGTTTAAACCGGTTCACACCAGTTTAAAACACCAGTTTATACCGGTTCACACCAGTTTAAAACACCAGTTTATACCGATTCACACCAGTTTAAAACACTAGTTTAAACCGGTTCACATCAGTTTAAAACAGCAGTTTAAAACAGCAGTTCAAAACACCAGTTTAAACCGGTTTAAAACACCAATTTAAAACACCAGTTTAAACCGGTTCACACCAGTTTAAAACACCAGTTTAAACCGGTTCACACCAGTTTAAAACACCAGTTTAAACCGGTTCACACCAGTTTAAAACACCAGTTTAAACCGGTTCACACCAGTTTAAAACACCAGTTTAAACCGGTTCACACCAGTTTAAAACACTAGTTTAAAACACCAGTTTAAACCGGTTCACACCAGTTTAAAACACTAGTTTAAAACACCAGTTTACACCGGTTCACACCAGTTTAAAACACCAGTTTACACCGGTTCACACCAGTTTAAAACACCAGTTTAAACCGGTTCACACCAGTTTAAAACACCAGTTTAAACCGGTTCACACCAGTTTAAAACACCAGTTTAAACCGGTTCACACCAGTTTAAAACACCAGTTTAATCCGGTTCACACCAGTTTAAAACACTAGTTTAATCCGGTTCACACCAGTTTAAAACACTAGTTTAAAACACCAGTTTAAAACACCAGTTTAAAACACCAGTTTACACCGGTTCACACCAGCTTAAAACACCAGTTTAAACCGGTTCACACCAGTTTAAACACCAGTTTAAACCGGTTCACACCAGTTTAAAACACCAGTTTAAACCGGTTCACACCAGTTTAAAACACCAGTTTACACTGGTTCACACCAGTTTAAAACACTAGTTTACACCGGTTCACACCAGTTTAAAACACCAGTTTAAACCGGTTCACACCGGTTTAAAACACCAGTTTAAACCGGTTCACACTGGATGAAAACACCAGTTTAAACCGGTTCATACCAGTTTATAACACTAATTTAAACCAGTTCACACCAGATTAAACACCAGTTTAAACCGGTTCACACCAGTTTAAAACACTAGTTTAAAACAGACATGTTCCGTTTATGCACCAACAGCTTCTTCAGTATTAAAGCAAAGTTTTAAGATTATCTGAGAAATATTACAGACTGTATACTGGTAGTAACAGTTACTGCAAGCTGTACTGATACTACCAGCTGAGTATTAATACTAAGAGGTACTACTGACTGTGTACTAAAATGAACTACAAGCTGTTTAATGGCAGTAACTGTACTATCTACCAGATCAGTACACACAGCTCCTGTTAAGTGTGCTTGAGCACTAAGATCTGCTCCTAGAGGTGTATTAGTACTGTCAAGTACTGTCAGCTGTTGAATGGTACAAACAGATACTACTAGATGCATATTAGTCCTAAGAAGTGTGACAGTAGCTGTTTAATGTTAGTAACAGGTACTACAAGCTCATCAATGGCACCAATGAGGACTTTGTAGAAGTACTAACAGGTAGTACAGTCTGTGTAGAAGTACTAACAGGTAGTACAGTCTGTGTAGAAGTACTAACAGGTAGTACAGTCTGTGGAGAAGTACTAACAGGTAGTACAGTCTGTGTAGAAGTACTAACAGGTAGTACAGTCTGTGTAGAAGTACTAACAGGTAGTACAGTCTGTGGAGAAGTACTAACAGGTAGTACAGTCTGTGTAGAAGTACTAACAGGTAGTACAGGAGCTGGTGATGACGAGCAGGTTGAGTCAGACAGGAAGTGAGGTGAGACAGGAAGTGAGCGGTGACACTGACCTCCTGATGTTGGAGGCCGTTGATGACGGACTTCTTCCGATCCTCTTGGCGGCAGCAGAAGCAGAGGAGGCCTTGAGGGGGGCGGGGGGGCCCTGACCACCCATTGACCATCTAAACACAGTGACACACATTCTGATCAACACATGTCGTTATTACGGCTTCATATCAGTAAAGAAACAACTCTAGTTTCATTGAATCGGACTTGTACATCCTGGATGATGTTTCCTGGAGTTATGACAAATGTCAATATTAACGATATTAATGAAAGTTATTTTATATATAAATGTATAAAAAACAAGATTCACAAATATATTTCTGATGCACACACAAATAGTCATCGTTTGGAATCAATTTAATAAAAATCCACAAATAAATGTATTTAAAAGTATTTGAAATATTCATCAAGAACACATTTGGATGTTGTTCCATTAATATAAAAACTTTGTATTTACAAACGGCTGGTTCGTGAGCATTACTGTTTGTCATGCGCTACGTTAGCATGTAGCTAGCGTAGCTCATTAGTCATGATTCATGTACGCAGGTGTTCAGAGCTACCTGAGCGGCTGAGAGGCCGACCTGCTGTGAGTCTTCATCTCCTCCACTCTGAAACAAAGTGGGCGTGGCTTCAGTTAACAAACGTTATTTAAACCAGGCAGATCCCTCTGTTTACGAACACACCAGATGTACATGAGGTTCTGGTCCTGGTCCTGGACCTGGTACCTGAGAGCTCCCGTGGTGGCGGGTCGGGGGGGTCTCCGGCTCTTTAAGGCTCTCAGTTTGTCTCCCTGAGTCAGGACCGGACCGCTGTCCACCGTCTCACTCTGGTGGACGAAACAAACACACCATGAGACCACTGATGCGTTTCATGTACGGGTCTATAGATATGTATGTACAGTATATACACACATATAAATATATAACACATATACACACGTGGACTAAACTGTTGGTGCCCTTCTGTTAAACAAAGACAAACCCACAGCGGCCACTGGAATAACTTGGAACTGACAAAAGTAATAATAAAGAAGAATGTACTGAAAATGAACTCATGAAAATTAGACATTGCTTTTGAATTGTGGTTCAACAGAATCATTTAAAAAAACAAACCAATGAAAATGGCCTGGACCAAAGTGATGGTCCCTGAACTTAATATTTAATTGCACAACCTTTTGAGGCAATCACTGCAATCAAGTGATTGCTGTGCCTCTCAGTGAGACTTCTGCACCTGTCAGCAGGTATATTGCTTCACCTGTCAGCAGGTATATTGCTTCACCTGCCAGCAGGTATATTGCTTCACCTGTCAGCAGGTATATTGCTGCACCTGTCAGCAGGTATATTGCTGCACCTGTCAGCAGGTTTTCATTTAAAATCAAAAATGATATTTTATTATTTACATATATATATACATACATACAATTTTATATATATATATATACATATATATATACATATATATATACATATATATATACATATACATATATATATATATATATATATATATATATATATATATATATATATATATATATATATATACATATATATATATATATATATATATACATATATATATACATATACATATACATATATATATATATATATATATATGTATATATATACATATATATATATATACATATATATATACATATACATATACATATATATATATATATATATATATGTATATATATATATATATATATATATATACATATATATATACATATACATATACATATACATATACATATATATATATATATATATATATATATATATATATATATATATATATATATATATATATATATATATATATATATATATACATATATACATATATACATATATACATATATACATATATACATATATACATATATACATATATACATACATACATACATACATACATACATACATACATACATATATATATATATAAATAAATATATGTATGTGGATCAGATCCCGCTAGCAACACCTCACATCTCCGAAATCGTCGGAGCAGATTTTTAAATCGGCTGAATCTTGACAAACCGACCACAGATTTGGGGCATTAGGACCGTGCTTGGCTCGATGTGAACTTTGAATTGGAACAGTACTTGGGCTGAGACTGATGACGTTTCACAAGTCCACAAGTACAGAGAAGTACGCATGTTGAGGAAGGCACCATCACTTGTTGGAATCCTCTTTATGGGTTGTTGCATCTCCTGTCCACCTGTTGTGTTTAATGTCGGCACACAGACCACATGCTATCTCATCACTTCGACTTTCTATCTCATAATTTCGACCATGGGGATATTTTTATTTTCACATCTAACTTTTATTTTTTGTAAAAAAAAAAAAATTTAAAATATTCTTTTTTGCTGGCGGATAAAATGGCCACATAAAATGACGTGGCGGGCCGTATGTTTGACACCCCTGATTTAGATCATAGAAGGCCACTTCACAAGAGGCCAATGTTTTGCTCTTGTTCATTCGTGGGTGTTCATAGCTGTGTTTTGGGTCGTTATCCTGTTGGAGGACCTGTGACCTGTGACCTGAGACCCAGCTCTCTGACCCTGGGCAGCACATTTGGCTCCAGAAGGCCTTGGTAGTCTTGATGTCATTGTGCCCTGCACTGATTCAAGACACCCTGTGCCAGATGCAGCAAAGCAGCCCAGAACACAACGGAGCCTCCTCCATGTTCCACAGTAGGTACAGCGTTCTTCCTTCTATGCTTCACGTCTGTGAACAGAGAGCAGATGAGACAAAAAGCTGCAGTTGTGTCTCATCTGTCCAAAGGACATTCTCCCAGAAGCTTTGTGGCTTGTCAAAATGCATTTTGCCAAATTCCCGTTTCAAAACTGGAGCTTTTTTGTAAAGCTTGGTATAGTGCCGGGCAAGTTAACGTGTTAACGCATTCATTCATTAATGGCGACCATTATTTTATTGCGCGTTAACGCATTTAAAAAAATGATTGTTAGTAAAGTGCGTTGCTCACTGGCAGCGGTGGAGGAAGTCTTCAGACTGCGTTGGTGCAGCGTGTGGGAGGAGTTCAGATAAACTAAAGCAACACAAGCTGACAGATGCTACAGAGAAGTAGAGATAAACTAAAGCAAAACAAGCTAACAGACGCTACAGAGAAGTGGAGACAAACTAAAGCAACACAAGCTAACAGATGCTACAGAGAAGTGGAGACAAACTAAAGCAAAACAAGCTAACAGACGCTACAGAGAAGTGGAGACAAACTAAAGCAACACAAGCTAACAGACGCTACAGAGAAGTGGAGACAAACTAAAGCAACACAAGCTAACAGACGCTACAGAGAAGTGGAGACAAACTAAAGCAACACAAGCTAACAGATGCTACAGAGAAGTGGAGACAAACTAAAGCAAAACAAGCTAACAGACGCTACAGAGAAGTGGAGACAAACTAAAGCAACACAAGCTAACAGATGCTACAGAGAAGTGGAGACAAACTAAAGCAACACAAGCTAACAGATGCTACAGAGAGGTGGAGATAAACTAAAGCAACACAAGCTAACAGATGCTACAGAGAGGTGGAGATAAACTAAAGCAACACAAGCTAACAGATGCTACAGAGAAGTGGAGATAAACTAAAGCAACACAAGCTAACAGATGCTACAGAGAAGTGGAGATAAACTAAAGCAACACAAGCTAACAGATGCTACAGAGAGGTGGAGATAAACTAAAGCAACACAAGCTAACAGATGCTACAGAGAAGTGGAGATAAACTAAAGCAACACAAGCTAACAGATGCTACAGAGAGGTGGAGATAAACTAAAGCAACACAAGCTAACAGATGCTACAGAGAAGTGGAGACAAACTAAAGCAACACAAGCTAACAGATGCTACAGAGAAGTAGAGACAAACTAAAGCAACACAAGCTAACAGATGCTACAGAGAAGTGGAGATAAACTAAAGCAACACAAGCTAACAGATGCTACAGAGAAGTGGAGATAAACTAAAGCAACACAAGCTAACAGATGCTACAGAGAAGTGGAGATAAACTAAAGCAACACAAGCTAACAGATGCTACAGAGAAGTAGAGATAAACTAAAGCAAAACAAGCTAACAGATGCTACAGAGAAGTAGAGATAAACTAAAGCAACACAAGCTAACAGACGCCACAGAGAAGTGGAGACAAACTAAAGCAACACAAGCTAACAGATGCTACAGAGAGGTGGAGATAAACTAAAGCAACACAAGCTAACAGATGCTACAGAGAAGTGGAGATAAACTAAAGCAACACAAGCTAACAGATGCTACAGAGAAGTAGAGATAAACTAAAGCAAAACAAGCTAACAGATGCTACAGAGAAGTAGAGATAAACTAAAGCAACACAAGCTAACAGACGCCACAGAGAAGTGGAGACAAACTAAAGCAACACAAGCTAACAGATGCTACAGAGAAGTAGAGACAAACTAAAGCAACACAAGCTAACAGATGCTACAGAGAGGTGGAGATAAACTAAAGCAACACAAGCTAACAGATGCTACAGAGAAGTGGAGACAAACTAAAGCAACACAAGCTAACAGATGCTGCAGAGAAGTGGAGACAAACTAAAGCAACACAAGCTAACAGATGCTACAGAGAAATGGAGACAAACTGCAGGTGAGTGTTGTGGAAGATGTCGGTCTGAGGAACGTTCTCAAGCTGCGTTCACGTCTCGTTTGGTGTGAACGCAGCTTTAGGATCTCAACGAATGACGTCACGTATGAGCCTCAAGACGCACCGTCAGCAGAAGAATACACGAGTTGTGTTAAAGGAGAGGACGACTAAAGCCACGCGTTACAACGAGCAGCAGCTGCTGCTCTCACTGGAGACTACTGGACATCACTGGGTCACCTTCATCACCTCTGAGTTACAGCATCATAGTGTAAGAAATTTGAACATTGAACTAGTGTATTTAGTAGATATAATAAAAGTGTTTAATAATTCATAATTAAGAATTCATAATTAGTCATAATCATAAGGGTTTTGGAAATGCATAATTAAGATAAACATAAAGTGTTGTAGGATTAGTAGCTAAAAGACATGAAGCTACTGCCAAGTTGCAGAAGTTTAACTTTTATACTGAAGGATTATCATAGAGGGATTAAACAATGACTGACAGTCATTTGAATGTGTTAGAAAGCTCAGGGACAGAAAGCCAGACAGACAGAATACACTCCTGAAAGTAAGCCAATAGGAATTGGGATAAACGGAAGAGGAGGAGTTGCGAACGGATGTGGGAGGTTTTATTTTCAAGTCTTTTTCTCTCTCACGTGATGGCTCTCGGGGAACGGACGGGTTTTTTACCTGAGGAGCTGAGTAGAGTTTTTTGCAAACGGGGTTCTATTGATTTAATATTTCATGGAAACAGTGTACTTCTGTGTAAATGCTGTTTTGTGTAACTGTAATCGTACTTGCATCAGTGGGATTAAATCCTTTTAACTGTAAACCAGTTTTGGTAGATTTATTATTGCAGCGTGCGAACTGCAAGAAGCAGCTGAGACACGTGTGGTCTGGCCTCCTTCTCTGAGGGGTGAGATTTAGCCCCCAACAATAGTGATGAAGAGTAGAGCTGGGTCACCTTCATCACCTCTGAGTTACAGCATCATAGTGATGAAGAGTAGAGCTGGGTCATCTTCATCACCTCTGAGTTACAGCATCATAGTGATGAAGAGTAGAGCTGGGTCACCTTCATCACCTCTGAGTTACAGCATCATAGTGATGAAGAGTAGAGCTGCATCATAGTGATGAAGAGTAGAGCTGCATCATAGTGATGAAGAGTAGAGCTGCATCATAGTGATGAAGAGTAGAGCTGCATCATAGTGATGAAGAGTAGAGCTGCATCATAGTGATGAAGAGTAGAGCTGCATCACATGCTCTGACTGTGATGAAGACTCAACACACACATGTAGATGAACGTGTGAAACATGTTGTTCTGTTCACAGCAGTGGAACGTTTCACACACAGTCACACACTGAGCACAGATATAGAAGAGATAGAACTGCTGCTGTGTGAAGAGAACACTGCTGCTAACAACAACCTGATGTGTTTAAAGTGTTCACACACAATGTTATTCACCTTTGTTCATAGAGCAGCACTTTAAAATAAAAGTGCACAAAACACTACTTATGAATTCATTATTGAACTTTGAGCGTAACAATGAGATTAATGGAGATGAAACATTGTAATCGTTGCCCAGCACTAATATATATGTGTGTGTGTGTTTCTGACCTCGTGCAGACTGTTGTGGGCGGAGTTTAAAGTGAGGTCATCCATAGAGGTGATGAGGTGAGATGACATCACTCTCTCCTCCAGCTTGGCCTTCTGGGAACGCTGGCTGTCACCTAGCAACCAGAGCGCTGCCTGCTTCCTGTAAACACAAACACTGTGAGTGTGTATTACTGTGTACTGATGTGTACTAAAGTATTACTGTGTACTAAAGTATTACTGTGTACTAATGTGTACGAAAGTATTACTGTGTACTAATGTAATACTGTGTACTAAAGTATTACTGTGTACTAATGTGTACTAATGTATTACTGTGTAATAATGTGTACTAATGTATTACTGTGTACTAATGTATTACTGTGTACTAAAGTAATACTGTGAACTAAAGTAATACTGTGTACTAAAGTATTACTGTATAATAATGTGTACTAATGTATTACTGTGTACTAAAGTAATACTGTGTACTAATGTATTACTGTGTACTAATGTATTACTGTGTACTAATGTATTACTGTGTAATAATGTGTACTAATGTATTACTGTGTACTAATGTATTACTGTGTACTAAAGTAATACTGTGTACTAAAGTATTACTGTGTACTAAAGTATTACTATGTACTAAAGTATTACTGTCTACTTAAGTAATACTGTGTACTAAAGTATTACTGTGTACTAAAGTAGTACTTTGTACTAAAGTATTACTATGTACTAAAGTATTACTGTCTACTAAAGTAATACTGTGTACTAATGTATTACTGTGTACTAATGTGTACTAAAGTGTACTAAAGTATTACTGTGTACTAAAGTATTACTGTGTACTAATGTATTACTGTCTACTTAAGTAATACTGTGTACTAAAGTATTACTGTGTACTAAAGTATTACTATGTACTAAAGTATTACTGTGTACTAATGTATTACTATGTACTAAATTATTACTGTGTACTAATGTATTACTGTGTACTAAAGTAATACTGTGTACTAAAGTATTACTGTGTACTAATGTATTACTGTGTACTAAAGTATTACTGTGTACTAAAGTATTACTGTGTACTAAAGTATTACTGTGCATTAAAGTAATACTGTGTACTAAAGTATTACTGTGCATTAAAGTATTACTGTGTACTAATGTATTACTGTGTACTAATGTATTACTGTATACTAAAGTAATACTGTGTACTAAAGTATTACTATGTACTAAAGTAATACTGTGTACTAATGTATTACTGTGTACTAATGTGTACTAATGTGTACTAAAGTATTACTGTGTACTAAAGTATTACTGTGTACTAATGTATTACTGTGTAATAATGTGTACTAATGTATTACTGTGTAATAATGTGTACTAATGTATTACTGTGTAATAATGTGTACTAATGTATTACTGTGTACTAATGTGTACTAAAGTGTACTAAAGTATTACTGTGTACTAATGTGTACTAATGTATTACTGTGTACTAATGTATTACTGTGTACTAAAGTATTACTGTGTATTAATGTATTACTGTGTAATAATGTGTACTAATGTATTACTGTCTACTAAAGTATTACTGTGTACTAATGTATTACTGTGTACTAAAGTATTACTGTGTACTAATGTATTACTATGTACTAAAGTAATACTGTGTACTAATGTATTACTGTGTACTAATGTGTACTAAAGTGTACTAAAGTATTACTGTGTACTAAAGTATTACTGTATACTAAAGTAATACTGTGTACTAATGTATTACTGTGTACTAATGTGTACTAAAGTATTACTGTGTACTAAAGTATTACTGTGCACTAATGTGTACTAAAGTATTACTGTGTACTAATGTATTACTGTGTACTAAAGTAATACTGTGCATTAAAGTATTACTGTGTACTAAAGTAATACTGTAGTACACAGTAATACACACAGACTGTGTATTATTGTATCTGAGCTCAATAATCAGGGACTCACTCCTCCAGGAAGTTCTGCTGTGGTCCAATCACAGAGCCCGGTCTGCACACCCGGATCCAGGCGATGGCCTCACCTGCTGTGAAGCGGTAGTGTTTCATCAGGTAACAGCCAATCAGAGAGCCTGTCCTGCCCAGACCAGCTGACACACACAGACAGAGACAAAGTTATCCTTCAGGACAGGAAGTTATACTGCAGGACAGGAAGTTATACTGCAGGACAGAAAGTTATACTGCAGGACAGGAAGTGGTAGTTCAGGACAGGAAGTTATCCTACAGGACAGGAAGTTATACTGCAGGACAGGAAGTGGTAGTTCAGGACAGGTAGTTCAGGACAGGAAGTCCTCACCCTTGCAGTGGACAGCCACAGCGCCGTCCGTGCTCTCACAGATGTGCAGGAAGCGGCGTGTGATGATGTCACTGGGCGTGCTGCCGTCTAAGAAGAAGAGGTCGTAGTGGTCGAAGCCGGCGTTGGTGAAGCGTTTGGAGTCGTAGATCTTCTTGTTCAGACGGACAACGGTGGTCACGTCGTGTTTCCTGAAGTACGGGAAATACGCCTCAGGGGCGTGGAGAGGGTAACCTGTAGGGGGCGGAGCATCAACAGGTAACAGGTGTTACACAACAACAAGACATGTCAGCTTGAACACGCCCCCCGATGTGTGATAATAATAATCATAATAATATCATCCTCCTCCTCCTCCTGTTGACAGATTAAAGGAGTCGCTCTGTTAACTCACCGTTCTCTGTCTTAGTTTTAGGATGAGGACCGCTGAAGGCCACAAACTTCCCCGGGACGATCCAGTTCAGATCTCCGTTCTCAACCCGCTGAAACACAAAGACGCAGGTTCAAGTCCCACCAACACAAAGACGCAGGTTCAAGTCCCACCAACACAAAGACGCAGGTTCAAGTCCCACCAACACAAAGACGCAGGTTCAAGTCCCACCAACACAAAGACGCAGGTTCAAGTCCCACCAACACAAAGACGCAGGTTCAAGTCCCACCAACACAAAGACGCAGGTTCAAGTCCCACCAACACAAAGACGCAGGTTCAAGTCCCACCAACACAAAGACCCAGGTTCAAGTCCACCAACACAAACACGCAGGTTCAAGTCCCACCAACACAAAGACGCAGGTTCAAGTCCCACCAACACAAAGACGCAGGTTCAAGTCCCACCAACACAAAGACGCAGGTTCAAGTCCACCAACACAAACACGCAGGTTCAAGTCCCACCAACACAAACACGCAGGTTCAAGTCCACCAACAGAGTAGAGAAAGTCTGCAGCTCATCGTCGACATTGGAAACATTACAGCTTCCATCAGGTCAGACTGATGGAGAGTCTCTGTTCTGGGGTTATAAATACTGTGAGTACTGGTAGTAGGGGAGGTACAGGCAGTACCTCTAGTACCTGTAGTACAGGTACTAGTGTCAGTATCACCACCTCAGTACTGTGATGTTTTACCTCGTAGTGTTCGTACTCGTCCACGTCAAACGTCTCAAAGTCAAAGAAGCCGTGCTGTAGAGCCTGAAACACAAACACAAGGTTTGTGACGCTCAGGTGAGAGTTGATGATATCAGTTGACATCCAGCCAATCACAGCTCACCTTCCTGATGCCCTGCAGACAGTCGAGCACCGTGAGGTTGAAGGTGCAATTCCCAAAGGAAGCGTCCCTGAAGAGACACACAGAGACCAGCAGATCAACACACAGCTGATATCACATGATGTTAATGTATTGATCTCCAGCTCAACCTGCCACACAATAAAAAATTGTAATCGTTGCCCAGCACGAGTACACACACACACACACACACACACACACAATTTTATTTTTAATCTCATTGTTATGGCAAAGTTCAATAATGAATAGTAGTGTATTGTGCACTTTTATTTTAAAGTGCTGCTCTATGAACTAAAGGTGAATAACATTGTGTGTAAACACTTTAAACACATCAGGTTGTTGTTAGCAGCAGTATTCTCTTCACACAGCAGCAGTTATAACACAGTTATAATGATTCTAATCATAGATATTCAGGTGTTCACAACTTTATCTTCATGTGTAAGAGATGATATTTAAATATACTTCTTGAGAACTGAAACATATCTACGTCATGTTTTCATGTTGTTCAATTGTCAGTAGTGATACTAAATGATGCTTATTATACATATTACAAACAAAACACTTTAAAAAAGGGGGTGAGTGAAGGAGGGGGTGAGTGAAGGAGGGGGTGAGTGAGTGAAGGAGTGAGTGAAGGAGTGGGTGAAGGAGGGGGTGAAGGAGGGGGTGAAGGAGGGAGTGAAGGAGGGGGTGAAGGAGTGAGTGAAGGAGGGAGTGAAGGAGTGAGTGAAGGAGAGAGTGAAGGAGGGGGTGAAGGAGGGAGTGAAGGAGGGGGTGAAGGAGGGAGTGAAGGAGGGAGTGAAGGAGGGAGTGAAGGAGGGGGTGAAGGAGGGAGTGAAGGAGGGAGTGAAGGAGTGAGTGAAGGAGTGAAGGAGGGGGTGAAGGAGTGAGTGAAGGAGGGAGTGAAGGAGGGAGTGAAGGAGGGGGTGAAGGAGGGAGTGAAGGAGGGAGTGAAGGAGGGGGTGAAGGAGTGGGTGAAGGAGGGAGTGAAGGAGTGAGTGAAGGAGGGAGTGAAGGAGGGAGTGAAGGAGGGAGTGAAGGAGGGAGTGAAGGAGGGGGTGAAGGAGTGAGTGAAGGAGTGAGTGAAGGAGTGAGTGAAGGAGGGGGTGAAGGAGGGGGTGAAGGAGGGGGTGAAGGAGGGAGTGAAGGAGGGAGTGAAGGAGGGAGTGAAGGAGGGAGTGAAGGAGGGGGTGAAGGAGGGAGTGAAGGAGGGGGTGAAGGAGGGAGTGAAGGAGGGGGTGAAGGAGGGCGTGAAGGAGGGAGTGAAGGAGGGGGTGAAGGAGGGAGTGAAGGAGGGGGTGAAGGAGGGAGTGAAGGAGGGGGTGAAGGAGGGAGTGAAGGAGTGAGTGAAGGAGGGGGTGAAGGAAGGAGTGAAGGAGGGAGTGAAGGAGGGAGTGAAGGAAGGAGTGAAGGAGGGAGTGAAGGAGTGAGTGAAGGAGGGGGTGAAGGAGGGAGTGAAGGAGGGGGTGAAGGAGGGAGTGAAGGAGGGGGTGAAGGAGGGAGTGAAGGAGGGGGTGAAGGAGGGAGTGAAGGAGGGGGTGAAGGAGTGAGTGAAGGAGTGAGTGAAGGAGTGAAGGAGGGGGTGAAGGAGTGAGTGAAGGAGGGGGTGAAGGAGTGAAGGAGGGGGTGAAGGAGTGACTGAAGGAGGGGGTGAAGGAAGGAGTGAAGGAGGGAGTGAAGGAGTGAGTGAAGGAGGGGGTGAAGGAGGGAGTGAAGGAGGGGGTGAAGGAGTGAAGGAGGGGGTGAAGGAGTGAGTGAAGGAGTGAAGGAGGGGGTGAAGGAGTGAGTGAAGGAGGGGGTGAAGGAAGGAGTGAAGGAGTGAGTGAAGGAGTGAAGGAGGGGGTGAAGGAGTGAGTGAAGGAGGGGGTGAAGGAAGGAGTGAAGGAGTGAGTGAAGGAGTGAAGGAGGGGGTGAAGGAGTGAGTGAAGGAGGGGTTGAAGGAAGGAGTGAAGGAGGGAGTGAAGGAGGGGGTGAAGGAGGGAGTGAAGGAGGGGGTGAGGGAGTGAAGGAGGGGGTGAAGGAGTGAGTGAAGGAGTGAGTGAAGGAGTGAAGGAGGGGGTGAAGGAGTGAGTGAAGGAGGGGGTGAAGGAAGGAGTGAAGGAGGGAGTGAAGGAGTGAGTGAAGGAGGGGGTGAAGGAGGGAGTGAAGGAGGGAGTGAAGGAGGGGGTGAAGGAGGGAGTGAAGGAGGGGGTGAAGGAGTGAGTGAAGGAGTGAGTGAAGGAGTGAAGGAGGGGGTGAAGGAGTGAGTGAAGGAGTGAGTGAAGGAGTGAAGGAGGGGGTGAAGGAGTGAGTGAAGGAGGGGGTGAAGGAAGGAGTGAGTGAAGGAGTGAAGGAGGGGGTGAAGGAGGGAGTGAAGGAGGGGGTGAAGGAGGGAGTGAAGGAGGGAGTGAAGGAGGGGGTGAAGGAGGGAGTGAAGGAGGGGGTGAAGGAGGGAGTGAAGGAGGGGGTGAAGGAGTGAGTGAAGGAGTGAGTGAAGGAGTGAAGGAGGGGGTGAAGGAGTGAGTGAAGGAGGGGGTGAAGGAGTGAAGGAGGGGGTGAAGGAGTGACTGAAGGAGGGGGTGAAGGAAGGAGTGAAGGAGGGAGTGAAGGAGTGAGTGAAGGAGGGGGTGAAGGAGGGAGTGAAGGAGGGGGTGAAGGAGTGAAGGAGGGGGTGAAGGAGTGAGTGAAGGAGTGAAGGAGGGGGTGAAGGAGTGAGTGAAGGAGGGGGTGAAGGAAGGAGTGAAGGAGTGAGTGAAGGAGTGAAGGAGGGGGTGAAGGAGTGAGTGAAGGAGGGGGTGAAGGAAGGAGTGAAGGAGTGAGTGAAGGAGTGAAGGAGGGGGTGAAGGAGTGAGTGAAGGAGGGGTTGAAGGAAGGAGTGAAGGAGGGAGTGAAGGAGGGGGTGAAGGAGGGAGTGAAGGAGGGGGTGAGGGAGTGAAGGAGGGGGTGAAGGAGTGAGTGAAGGAGTGAGTGAAGGAGTGAAGGAGGGGGTGAAGGAGTGAGTGAAGGAGGGGGTGAAGGAAGGAGTGAAGGAGGGAGTGAAGGAGTGAGTGAAGGAGGGGGTGAAGGAGGGAGTGAAGGAGGGAGTGAAGGAGGGGGTGAAGGAGGGAGTGAAGGAGGGGGTGAAGGAGTGAGTGAAGGAGTGAGTGAAGGAGTGAAGGAGGGGGTGAAGGAGTGAGTGAAGGAGTGAGTGAAGGAGTGAAGGAGGGGGTGAAGGAGTGAGTGAAGGAGGGGGTGAAGGAAGGAGTGAGTGAAGGAGTGAAGGAGGGGGTGAAGGAGTGAGTGAAGGAGGGGGTGAAGGAAGGAGTGAAGGAGTGAGTGAAGGAGTGAAGGAGGGGGTGAAGGAGTGAGTGAAGGAGGGGTTGAAGGAAGGAGTGAAGGAGGGAGTGAAGGAGGGAGTGAAGGAGGGGGTGAAGGAGGGAGTGAAGGAGGGGGTGAAGGAGGGGGTGAGGGAGTGAAGGAGGGGGTGAAGGAGTGAGTGAAGGAGTGAGTGAGGGGGTGAAGGAGTGAGTGAAGGAGGGGGTGAAGGAAGGAGTGAAGGAGTGAGTGAAGGAGTGAAGGAGGGGGTGAAGGAGTGAGTGAAGGAGGGGGTGAAGGAAGGAGTGAAGGAGTGAGTGAAGGAGTGAAGGAGGGGGTGAAGGAGTGAGTGAAGGAGGGGTTGAAGGAAGGAGTGAAGGAGGGAGTGAAGGAGGGGGTGAAGGAGGGAGTGAAGGAGGGGGTGAGGGAGTGAAGGAGGGGGTGAAGGAGTGAGTGAAGGAGTGAGTGAAGGAGTGAAGGAGGGGGTGAAGGAGTGAGTGAAGGAGGGGGTGAAGGAAGGAGTGAAGGAGGGAGTGAAGGAGTGAGTGAAGGAGGGGGTGAAGGAGGGAGTGAAGGAGGGAGTGAAGGAGGGGGTGAAGGAGGGAGTGAAGGAGGGGGTGAAGGAGTGAGTGAAGGAGTGAGTGAAGGAGTGAAGGAGGGGGTGAAGGAGTGAGTGAAGGAGTGAGTGAAGGAGTGAAGGAGGGGGTGAAGGAGTGAGTGAAGGAGGGGGTGAAGGAAGGAGTGAGTGAAGGAGTGAAGGAGGGGGTGAAGGAGGGAGTGAAGGAGGGGGTGAAGGAGGGAGTGAAGGAGGGAGTGAAGGAGGGGGTGAAGGAGGGAGTGAAGGAGGGGGTGAAGGAGGGAGTGAAGGAGGGGGTGAAGGAGTGAGTGAAGGAGTGAGTGAAGGAGTGAAGGAGGGGGTGAAGGAGTGAGTGAAGGAGGGGGTGAAGGAGTGAAGGAGGGGGTGAAGGAGTGACTGAAGGAGGGGGTGAAGGAAGGAGTGAAGGAGGGAGTGAAGGAGTGAGTGAAGGAGGGGGTGAAGGAGGGAGTGAAGGAGGGGGTGAAGGAGTGAAGGAGGGGGTGAAGGAGTGAGTGAAGGAGTGAAGGAGGGGGTGAAGGAGTGAGTGAAGGAGGGGGTGAAGGAAGGAGTGAAGGAGTGAGTGAAGGAGTGAAGGAGGGGGTGAAGGAGTGAGTGAAGGAGGGGGTGAAGGAAGGAGTGAAGGAGTGAGTGAAGGAGTGAAGGAGGGGGTGAAGGAGTGAGTGAAGGAGGGGTTGAAGGAAGGAGTGAAGGAGGGAGTGAAGGAGGGGGTGAAGGAGGGAGTGAAGGAGGGGGTGAGGGAGTGAAGGAGGGGGTGAAGGAGTGAGTGAAGGAGTGAGTGAAGGAGTGAAGGAGGGGGTGAAGGAGTGAGTGAAGGAGGGGGTGAAGGAAGGAGTGAAGGAGGGAGTGAAGGAGTGAGTGAAGGAGGGGGTGAAGGAGGGAGTGAAGGAGGGAGTGAAGGAGGGGGTGAAGGAGGGAGTGAAGGAGGGGGTGAAGGAGTGAGTGAAGGAGTGAGTGAAGGAGTGAAGGAGGGGGTGAAGGAGTGAGTGAAGGAGTGAGTGAAGGAGTGAAGGAGGGGGTGAAGGAGTGAGTGAAGGAGGGGGTGAAGGAAGGAGTGAGTGAAGGAGTGAAGGAGGGGGTGAAGGAGTGAGTGAAGGAGGGGGTGAAGGAAGGAGTGAAGGAGTGAGTGAAGGAGTGAAGGAGGGGGTGAAGGAGTGAGTGAAGGAGGGGTTGAAGGAAGGAGTGAAGGAGGGAGTGAAGGAGGGAGTGAAGGAGGGGGTGAAGGAGGGAGTGAAGGAGGGGGTGAAGGAGTGAGTGAAGGAGTGAGTGAAGGAGTGAGTGAAGGAGTGAAGGAGGGGGTGAAGGAGTGAGTGAAGGAGGGGGTGAAGGAAGGAGTGAAGGAGGGAGTGAAGGAGTGAGTGAAGGAGGGGGTGAAGGAGGGAGTGAAGGAGGGAGTGAAGGAGGGGGTGAAGGAGGGGGTGAAGGAGGGAGTGAAGGAGGGGGTGAAGGAGTGAGTGAAGGAGTGAGTGAAGGAGTGAAGGAGGGGGTGAAGGAGTGAGTGAAGGAAAGCCTGACTTATGAAATCTTATCCTGAAGATTATCCGGCTAACTCAGTTAGCCAGGTACGAGGAACGGGGCCCAGGTAGTCGATCGGTAATCAAGACTGTTGTTGTTTGTGAACATCCGGGAGCGGTCACGTGATAGCAGCGTGGCCAATCAGGGACGGACAGCGCGTTACGTCGGGTGGGTTGCCATGTTTGAGCGCAGTGGCTCCACCAATTTTAGCTATATTTTATTTTTGAAAAGCAATTTAATATTATTCAAACGTATTGTTCGGTTCGTAATGCGTACCGAACGGTTCAATACGAACACGTGTACCGCTGCACCCGAGTATTCTGATATTGTGACGGTCCTGGAACGAGATGAGAGACTTTTAGAAACCTTTATTTTCTTAAAAGAACATGAAAAAACAAAAAACATTGCCATGGCAATAAATTCGACACAAATCAACAAAACAAAACAAAAAAAACAATCAAAACAGTTTTCTTCAGAATATTTTCAAGGAGTGTTGAATATTAGTTCATCTCCAGACACAACATTGTGCTTCGTTGTTGCAGCGGTTCTCCATGAATCCTGCATGTTGTCCAAGTTCAGGTTCTGTCTCCTCACAGTGGGCTCTCACACCTGTTCCCCGTGTGGAGGTCCAAGAGTTCAGACTCTGTTTCACTCAATGATGGTCCTGAGACATTCAGCTCTGGAGTAAATCCTTGATCTGGAAATATATCTGTGGAATCAGGAGCTTCCTCTCCTCTGTCGTCCTCCTTCAGCATCTCGACCTCGCCCTCCGTCAGTCTCTCCGTCAGCCTGCTCAGGATCCTCCTGCTCAGGATGGACTTCAGCCCGAGTAGAGAAGCCGCTGCAGGTGCGACCCTCAGTCCAGGAACATCTGCCTCCACCAGTGTCCTCAGGGTGGTGGTCCCAGAGGAGCACAGCCTGCTGCTCAGACCTGGAGTCCTGCCGTCCTGGATGTCCATCCTGGCTCCGTTCACCAGCGGTTCCTGAAGCAGCCAGTGTGAGCACGTGGGCTCCGGTCTCTTATTCTCCCTTAGCTCCATCATTGTTCATCTCTTTCTTTAGTATCTGAACTATTGTCTTCAGTCTGAAGCCTTCCTGTTCTGTGAGACCTCGTCTGTCCTTACTGCTCATGTGTGATCTGACAGAGTTGAAGAGCTTCTCTTTATCAGAGATGTAGTCCTCCACTTTAGCTCCTCTTACATTCTTACTCCTCAGCAGATAATCCTGTATCTCCTCCACACTGTCACCTTCAGAGCTCCTACAGCTGCCAGCCCTGTATTCTCACTGAGAGCTCACTGTCAGCAGCAGAGTCCTCCTCCAGACCGAACTCAGAGTCCTCCTCCAGACCGAACTCAGAGTCCTCCTCCAGACCGGACTCAGAGTCCTCCTCCAGACCGGACTCAGAGTCCTCCTCCAGACCGAACTCAGAGTCCTCCTCCAGACCGGACTCAGAGTCCTCCTCCAGACCGAACTCAGAGTCCTCCTCCAGACCGAACTCAGAGTCCTCCTCCAGACCGGACTCAGAGTCCTCCTCCAGACCGAACTCAGAGTCCTCCTCCAGACCGGACTCAGAGTCCTCCTCCAGACCGGACTCAGAGTCCTCCTCCAGACCGGACTCAGAGTCCTCCTCCAGACCGGACTCAGAGTCCTCCTCCAGACTGTCCCACCACCCTCACCTCCTTGGCCCCTCTTGTCCCCTCTGTCCTCCTCAGTGCCTCTCTGGTTCTGGTCTTCATGGGAACCGTGTCCTCAGGACAAGCTCTGCTCAGATGTCCTTCTCTCCCACAGCTGTAACATTTAAAATCATTTGTCTTTGCAAAGATGACGAAGTCAAAGTCGTCCACAGTGATCTTGAAGCTGAGGTTGACCTCTCTGCTGTTGTTGGGGATCAAGAGGACATGTCTCCTGTGAGACACCACGTGCTTTAGCGGCGGAGACTTAAAACCAGAGGACACTCTCCTAACCGGAGACACCAGCTTCCCGTGTTTGGACAGCTCTCTGGTTATTGCATCATTTCTTATAAACGGAGGAACGTTAGACACAGTGACTCTCACTGCCGGTGAGCTGAGAGGGTGAACGGGCAGGAAGTGTTCATCCACCTCGACCCCGTTCTCCAACACCACTTCCACAGCTTCTAAACTATCCAGAAAGACGACCACAGCGCTGCTCATCCGCGCTGCGGACTTCACGCAGCTGTGGCCGACAAGCTGCCCCACTGCCAGGCTGATTCCTCCACCCAACAGCCGAACAGCAGCGGAACCTTCACGCCGTGTCTCCTGGTTAGCTCGGTCAGGCCCATGCTGCCGTTTAGCAGCCGACCAGCACGCACTGCCCGGCTGCTAACACCCACAAACAAAGACCCTAAAACCCCCTAAATGTGCACACAAACCCCGTGAACCCTGCACACCACACTACACCACCATACCCAACACCACCCAGTGAAGACAAAGATCGAACAATCGCTGTTTACCGCTCAGGCGTGTCACCCGGTGGGGGGAGAGCGGCAGCAGCAGGAAGTGACACCACACAGTCCTGCTGTGGTACTAGAGTAGTACTGTAGCAGTACAGTAGTACTGCTGCAGTACAGTAGTACTGCTGCAGTGGAGGACTCACCTGAAGGGCAGGTAGGAGGCGTTGGAACCAGACGTCAGAGCTCTGTAAGCTTCTTCTGGAGTTTTCTTCAGGTAGATCACCTGATAGAGACACACAGGTAAACAGTGACTCAGCTGGATTCAGTCTTTATGCTAAGCTAGGCTAAACATGACGCATGACACAAGAGCCCGGACGTTTTGAACTCAACTCTCAACAACTGTGTGACGGCGGGCTGTCCGTTCCTTACAGCTGCTCCTGAACGCAGCAGACGTAAAAAGGTGCTAAACATGACACGATATCAAACATTGAGATTTATGACCTATTTACATCTGCAAATTATGCAGTTTGTCAACATCTGTTCTATTTAATAAGATAAAGTTTAAATCTCACTTCAGTTCTCACATGTGAATTAGGGGTGGGAATCACCAGAGGTCCCGCGATACGATATTATCACGATACTGCGATATTATCACGATATCGCGATATTATCACGATATCGCGATATTATCACGATATCGCGATATTATCACGATATCGCGATATTATCACGATACCGCGATATTATCACGATACCGCGATATTATCACGCTATTAGCACGATGCGATATTATCACGATAACGCGATATTATCACGCTACCGCAATATTATCACGATACCGCGATATTATCACGATATTATCACGATAGCGCGATATTATCACGATAGCGCGATATTATCACGATAGCGCGATATTATCACGGTACTGCGATATTCTGAGTATTGTGAGAACATATATTGCGATTTATTACTTTTTTCAACTTCAAGTGTTGTCCCCAAAGGAAAACTGTGTCAACATGTTTTATTAATAAGATAAAGTTTTCAGTCTGTTCATCTCACTTCAATCATTTTTATTGCAGCAGAATATGATTGTCGAGCAGACAGACTGACCAACAATGTCATAAATGTTGCATGAACCTGACAGACTGAACTGTTTGTATCACTACATAGTCCAACTGAACGAAATGCAAACGTGTGGACTCAGCATATGAACTATAACTTCTATAAGTAGGATATTAGAGTTATATAACTCAGTATAACTTGTGATGCGTGGACGTCGAAATTAAGAACCATTGTAAGGTAAAAATAATATATAAATATATATATTAGTGCTGGGCAAGTTAACGCGATAATAACGCGTTAACGCATTAATTAATGCGGACAATTATTTTATCGCATTATTCACGCAGGTTTTTTTTTATTATTAAGCGGACATTTTTAACACGAGAACCGTGCAGCGAGCGGTGAACAGCTGTTTGTGTGGGTCCGGAACCCCTCCTTCACTCACTCCTTCACTCACCCCCTCCTTCACTCACCCTCCTTCACTCACCCCTTCACCCCCCTCCTTCACCCC
>JAFEUB010000190.1:102500-118050 GCA_024529925.1 Ophthalmolycus amberensis | reverse complement strand
GTTCACTACAGCTGCATCAACCTATAGACACACGTCTCTGTTCACTACAGCTGCATCAACCTATAGACACACATCTCTGTTCACTACAGCTGCATCAACCTACAGACACACGTCTCTGTTCACTACAGCTGCATCAACCTATAGACACACGTCTCTGTTCACTACAGCTGCATCAACCTATAGACACGTCTCTGTTCACTACAGCTGCATCAACCTATAGACACACGTCTCTGTTCACTACAGCTGCATCAACCTACAGACACACGTCTCTGTTCACTACAGCTGCATCAACCTATAGACACGTCTCTGTTCACTACAGCTGCATCAACCTATAGACACGTCTCTGTTCACTACAGCTGTATCAACCTACAGATACACGTCTCTGTTCACTACAGCTGCATCAACCTGTAGACACACGTCTCTGTTCACTACAGCTGTGTCAACCTATAGACACACGTCTCTGTTCACTACAGCTGTATGAACCTACAGACACACGTCTGTTCACGACAGCTGCATCAACCTACAGACACACATCTCTGTTCACTACAGCTGCATCAACCTATAGACACACGTCTGTTCACTACAGCTGCATCAACCTACAGACACACGTCTCTGTTCACTACAGCTGCATCAACCTTCAGACACACATCTCTGTTCACTACAGCTGCATCAACCTACAGACACACATCTCTGTTCACTACAGCTGTATCAACCCATAGACACACATCTCTGTTCACTACAGCTGCATCAACCTACAGACACACATCTCTGTTCACTACAGCTGCATCAACCTACAGACACACGTCTCTGTTCACTACAGCTGCATCAACCTACAGACACGTCTCTGTTCACTACAGCTGCATCAACCTACACACACGTCTCTGTTCACTACAGCTGTATCAACCTATAGACACACGTCTCTGTTCACTACAGCTGCATCAACCTACAGACACACGTCTCTGTTCACTACAGCTGCATCAACCTATAGACACGTCTCTGTTCACTACAGCTGCATCAACCTACAGACACACGTCTCTGTTCACTACAGCTGCATCAACCTATAGACACGTCTCTGTTCACTACAGCTGCATCAACCTACAGACACACGTCTCTGTTCACTACAGCTGCATCAACCTATAGACACGTCTCTGTTCACTACAGCTGTATCAACCTACAGACACATCTCTGTTCACTACAGCTGTATCAACCTATAGACACGTCTCTGTTCACTACAGCTGCATCAACCTACAGACACACGTCTGTTCACTACAGCTGCATCAACCTACAGACACATCTCTGTTCACTACAGCTGCATCAACCGACAGACACACATCTCTGTTCACGACAGCTGCATCAACCTATAGACACACGTCTCTGTTCACTACAGCTGCATCAACCTATAGACACACGTCTCTGTTCACTACAGCTGCATCAACCTATAGACACGTCTCTGTTCACTACAGCTGTATCAACCTACAGACACACGTCTCTGTTCACTACAGCTGCATCAACCTATAGACACACGTCTCTGTTCACTACAGCTGCATCAACCTATAGACACACATCTCTGTTCACTACAGCTGCATCAACCTACAGACACACGTCTCTGTTCACTACAGCTGCATCAACCTATAGACACACATCTCTGTTCACTACAGCTGCATCAACCTATAGACACGTCTCTGTTCACTACAGCTGCATCAACCTACAGACACACGTCTGTTCACTACAGCTGCATCAACCTACAGACACATCTCTGTTCACTACAGCTGCATCAACCTATAGACACACGTCTCTGTTCACTACAGCTGCATCAACCTATAGACACACGTCTCTGTTCACTACAGCTGCATCAACCTATAGACACGTCTCTGTTCACTACAGCTGTATCAACCTACAGACACACGTCTCTGTTCACTACAGCTGCATCAACCTATAGACACACGTCTCTGTTCACTACAGCTGCATCAACCTATAGACACACATCTCTGTTCACTACAGCTGCATCAACCTATAGACACACATCTCTGTTCACTACAGCTGCATCAACCTATAGACACACATCTCTGTTCACTACAGCTGCATCAACCTATAGACACACATCTCTGTTCACTACAGCTGCATCAACCTATAGACACACGTCTCTGTTCACTACAGCTGCATCAACCTATAGACACACATCTCTGTTCACTACAGCTGCATCAACCTATACACACGTCTCTGTTCACTACAGCTGCATCAACCTACAGACACACGTCTCTGTTCACTACAGCTGCATCAACCTATAGACACACATCTCTGTTCACTACAGCTGCATCAACCTATAGACACACGTCTCTGTTCACTACAGCTGTATCAACCTATAGACACACGTCTCTGTTCACTACAGCTGCATCAACCTACAGACACACGTCTCTGTTCACTACAGCTGCATCAACCTATAGACACACGTCTCTGTTCACTACAGCTGCATCAACCTACAGACACACGTCTCTGTTCACTACAGCTGCATCAACCTATAGACACGTCTCTGTTCACTACAGCTGCATCAACCTACAGACACACGTCTCTGTTCACTACAGCTGCATCAACCTACAGACACACGTCTCTGTTCACTACAGCTGCATCAACCTATAGACACGTCTCTGTTCACTACAGCTGCATCAACCTACAGACACACGTCTCTGTTCACTACAGCTGCATCAACCTATAGACACGTCTCTGTTCACTACAGCTGCATCAACCTACAGACACACGTCTCTGTTCACTACAGCTGCATCAACCTATCGACACGTCTCTGTTCACTACAGCTGTATCAACCTACAGACACATCTCTGTTCACTACAGCTGTATCAACCTATAGACACGTCTCTGTTCACTACAGCTGCATCAACCTACAGACACACGTCTGTTCACTACAGCTGCATCAACCTACAGACACATCTCTGTTCACTACAGCTGCATCAACCGACAGACACACATCTCTGTTCACGACAGCTGCATCAACCTATAGACACACGTCTCTGTTCACTACAGCTGCATCAACCTATAGACACACGTCTCTGTTCACTACAGCTGCATCAACCTATAGACACGTCTCTGTTCACTACAGCTGTATCAACCTACAGACACACGTCTCTGTTCACTACAGCTGCATCAACCTATAGACACACGTCTCTGTTCACTACAGCTGCATCAACCTATAGACACACATCTCTGTTCACTACAGCTGCATCAACCTATAGACACACGTCTCTGTTCACTACAGCTGCATCAACCTATAGACACACATCTCTGTTCACTACAGCTGCATCAACCTATAGACACACATCTCTGTTCACTACAGCTGCATCAACCTATACACACGTCTCTGTTCACTACAGCTGCATCAACCTATAGACACACATCTCTGTTCACTACAGCTGCATCAACCTATACACACGTCTCTGTTCACTACAGCTGCATCAACCTACAGACACATCTCTGTTCACTACAGCTGCATCAACCTACAGACACACATCTCTGTTCACTACAGCTGCATCAACCTACTAGACACACGTCTCTGTTCACTACAGCTGCATCAACCTATAGACACACGTCTCTGTTCACTACAGCTGCATCAACCTATAGACACGTCTCTGTTCACTACAGCTGTATCAACCTACAGACACACGTCTCTGTTCACTACAGCTGCATCAACCTATAGACACACGTCTCTGTTCACTACAGCTGCATCAACCTATAGACACACATCTCTGTTCACTACAGCTGCATCAACCTATAGACACACATCTCTGTTCACTACAGCTGCATCAACCTATAGACACACATCTCTGTTCACTACAGCTGCATCAACCTATAGACACACATCTCTGTTCACTACAGCTGCATCAACCTATAGACACACATCTCTGTTCACTACAGCTGCATCAACCTATACACACGTCTCTGTTCACTACAGCTGCATCAACCTATACACACGTCTCTGTTCACTACAGCTGCATCAACCTATACACACATCTCTGTTCACTACAGCTGCATCAACCTATACACACGTCTCTGTTCACTACAGCTGTATCAACCTACAGACACACGTCTCTGTTCACTACAGCTGCATCAACCTATAGACACACGTCTCTGTTCACTACAGCTGCATCAACCTATAGACACACATCTCTGTTCACTACAGCTGCATCAACCTACAGACACACGTCTCTGTTCACTACAGCTGCATCAACCTATAGACACACGTCTCTGTTCACTACAGCTGCATCAACCTATAGACACGTCTCTGTTCACTACAGCTGCATCAACCTATAGACACACGTCTCTGTTCACTACAGCTGCATCAACCTACAGACACACGTCTCTGTTCACTACAGCTGCATCAACCTATAGACACGTCTCTGTTCACTACAGCTGCATCAACCTATAGACACGTCTCTGTTCACTACAGCTGTATCAACCTACAGATACACGTCTCTGTTCACTACAGCTGCATCAACCTGTAGACATACGTCTCTGTTCACTACAGCTGTGTCAACCTATAGACACACGTCTCTGTTCACTACAGCTGTATGAACCTACAGACACACGTCTGTTCACGACAGCTGCATCAACCTACAGACACACATCTCTGTTCACTACAGCTGCATCAACCTATAGACACACGTCTGTTCACTACAGCTGCATCAACCTACAGACACACGTCTCTGTTCACTACAGCTGCATCAACCTTCAGACACACATCTCTGTTCACTACAGCTGCATCAACCTACAGACACACATCTCTGTTCACTACAGCTGTATCAACCCATAGACACACATCTCTGTTCACTACAGCTGCATCAACCTACAGACACACATCTCTGTTCACTACAGCTGCATCAACCTACAGACACGTCTCTGTTCACTACAGCTGCATCAACCTACACACACGTCTCTGTTCACTACAGCTGTATCAACCTATAGACACACGTCTCTGTTCACTACAGCTGTATCAACCTATAGACACACGTCTCTGTTCACTACAGCTGTATGAACCTACAGACACACGTCTGTTCACTACAGCTGCATCAACCTACAGACACACATCTCTGTTCACTACAGCTGCATCAACTTATAGACACACGTCTCTGTTCACTACAGCTGCATCAACCTATAGACACACGTCTTTGTTCACTACAGCTGTATCAACCTACAGACACACGTCTCTGTTCACTACAGCTGCATCAACCTACAGACACACATCTCTGTTCACTACAGCTGCATCAACTTATAGACACACGTCTCTGTTCACTACAGCTGCATCAACCTACAGACACACGTCTCTGTTCACTACAGCTGTATGAACCTACAGACACACGTCTCTGTTCACTACAGCTGTATGAACCTACAGACACACGTCTCTGTTCACTACAGCTGTATGAACCTACAGACACACGTCTCTGTTCACTACAGCTGCATCAACCTACAGACACGTCTCTGTTCACTACAGCTGCATCAACCTACACACACGTCTCTGTTCACTACAGCTGTATCAACCTATAGACACACGTCTCTGTTCACTACAGCTGTATCAACCTATAGACACACGTCTCTGTTCACTACAGCTGTATGAACCTACAGACACACGTCTGTTCACTACAGCTGCATCAACCTACAGACACACATCTCTGTTCACTACAGCTGCATCAACTTATAGACACACGTCTCTGTTCACTACAGCTGCATCAACCTATAGACACACGTCTCTGTTCACTACAGCTGTATCAACCTACAGACACACGTCTCTGTTCACTACAGCTGCATCAACCTATAGACACACGTCTCTGTTCACTACAGCTGTATGAACCTACAGACACACGTCTCTGTTCACTACAGCTGTATGAACCTACAGACACACGTCTCTGTTCACTACAGCTGTATGAACCTACAGACACACGTCTCTGTTCACTACAGCTGCATCAACCTACAGACACACATCTCTGTTCACTACAGCTGCATCAACTTATAGACACACGTCTCTGTTCACTACAGCTGCATCAACCTATAGACACACGTCTCTGTTCACTACAGCTGTATGAACCTACAGACACACGTCTCTGTTCACTACAGCTGTATGAACCTACAGACACACGTCTCTGTTCACTACAGCTGTATGAACCTACAGACACACGTCTCTGTTCACTACAGCTGTATGAACCTACAGACACACGTCTCTGTTCACTACAGCTGCATCAACCTACAGACACACGTCACTGTTCACTACAGCTGCATCAACCTATAGACACACGTCTCTGTTCACTACAGCTGCATCAACCTATAGACACACGTCTCTGTTCACTACAGCTGCATCAACCTATAGACACACGTCTCTGTTCACTACAGCTGCATCAACCTATAGACACACATCTCTGTTCACTACAGCTGCATCAACCTACAGACACACGTCTCTGTTCACGACAGCTGCATCAACCTACAGACACACGTCTGTTCACTACAGCTGCATCAACCTACAGACACACGTCTGTTCACTACAGCTGTATCAACCTATAGACACACGTCTCTGTTCACTACAGCTGTATCAACCTACAGACACACGTCTCTGTTCACTACAGCTGCATCAACCTACAGACACACGTCTGTTCACTACAGCTGTATCAACCTATAGACACGTCTCTGTTCACTACAGCTGCATCAACCTACAGACACACGTCTCTGTTCACTACAGCTGCAGCAACCTACAGACACACGTCTCTGTTCACTACAGCTGCATCAACCTACAGACACACGTCTCTGTTCACTACAGCTGCATCAACCTACAGACACACGTCTCTGTTCACTACAGCTGCATCAACCTATAGACACGTCTCTGTTCACTACAGCTGCATCAACCTACAGACACACGTCTCTGTTCACTACAGCTGCATCAACCTACAGACACACGTCTCTGTTCACTACAGCTGCATCAACCTATAGACACGTCTCTGTTCACTACAGCTGCATCAACCTACAGACACACGTCTCTGTTCACTACAGCTGCATCAACCTATAGACACGTCTCTGTTCACTACAGCTGCATCAACCTACAGACACACGTCTCTGTTCACTACAGCTGCATCAACCTATAGACACGTCTCTGTTCACTACAGCTGCATCAACCTACAGACACACGTCTCTGTTCACTACAGCTGCATCAACCTATAGACACGTCTCTGTTCACTACAGCTGTATCAACCTACAGACACATCTCTGTTCACTACAGCTGTATCAACCTATAGACACGTCTCTGTTCACTACAGCTGCATCAACCTACAGACACACGTCTGTTCACTACAGCTGCATCAACCTACAGACACATCTCTGTTCACTACAGCTGCATCAACCGACAGACACACATCTCTGTTCACGACAGCTGCATCAACCTATAGACACACGTCTCTGTTCACTACAGCTGCATCAACCTATAGACACACGTCTCTGTTCACTACAGCTGCATCAACCTATAGACACGTCTCTGTTCACTACAGCTGTATCAACCTACAGACACACGTCTCTGTTCACTACAGCTGCATCAACCTATAGACACACGTCTCTGTTCACTACAGCTGCATCAACCTATAGACACACATCTCTGTTCACTACAGCTGCATCAACCTACAGACACACGTCTCTGTTCACTACAGCTGCATCAACCTATAGACACACATCTCTGTTCACTACAGCTGCATCAACCTATAGACACACATCTCTGTTCACTACAGCTGCATCAACCTATAGACACACATCTCTGTTCACTACAGCTGCATCAACCTATACACACGTCTCTGTTCACTACAGCTGCATCAACCTATAGACACACATCTCTGTTCACTACAGCTGCATCAACCTATACACACGTCTCTGTTCACTACAGCTGCATCAACCTACAGACACACGTCTCTGTTCACTACAGCTGCATCAACCTATAGACACACATCTCTGTTCACTACAGCTGCATCAACCTGTAGACACACGTCTCTGTTCACTACAGCTGTGTCAACCTATAGACACACGTCTCTGTTCACTACAGCTGTATCAACCTACAGACACACGTCTCTGTTCACTACAGCTGCATCAACCTATAGACACATCTCTGTTCACTACAGCTGTATCAACCTACAGACACGTCTCTGTTCACTACAGCTGTATCAACCTACAGACACATCTCTGTTCACTACAGCTGTATCAACCTATAGACACGTCTCTGTTCACTACAGCTGCATCAACCTACAGACACACGTCTGTTCACTACAGCTGCATCAACCTACAGACACATCTCTGTTCACTACAGCTGCATCAACCTATAGACACACGTCTCTGTTCACTACAGCTGCATCAACCTATAGACACACGTCTCTGTTCACTACAGCTGCATCAACCTATAGACACGTCTCTGTTCACTACAGCTGTATCAACCTACAGACACACGTCTCTGTTCACTACAGCTGCATCAACCTATAGACACACGTCTCTGTTCACTACAGCTGCATCAACCTATAGACACACATCTCTGTTCACTACAGCTGCATCAACCTATAGACACACATCTCTGTTCACTACAGCTGCATCAACCTATAGACACACATCTCTGTTCACTACAGCTGCATCAACCTATAGACACACATCTCTGTTCACTACAGCTGCATCAACCTATACACACGTCTCTGTTCACTACAGCTGCATCAACCTATAGACACACATCTCTGTTCACTACAGCTGCATCAACCTATACACACGTCTCTGTTCACTACAGCTGCATCAACCTACAGACACACGTCTCTGTTCACTACAGCTGCATCAACCTATAGACACACATCTCTGTTCACTACAGCTGCATCAACCTATACACACGTCTCTGTTCACTACAGCTGTATCAACCTACAGACACACGTCTCTGTTCACTACAGCTGCATCAACCTACAGACACACGTCTCTGTTCACTACAGCTGCATCAACCTACAGACACACGTCTCTGTTCACTACAGCTGCATCAACCTACAGACACACGTCTCTGTTCACTACAGCTGCATCAACCTATAGACACGTCTCTGTTCACTACAGCTGCATCAACCTACAGACACACGTCTCTGTTCACTACAGCTGCATCAACCTACAGACACACGTCTCTGTTCACTACAGCTGCATCAACCTATAGACACGTCTCTGTTCACTACAGCTGCATCAACCTACAGACACACGTCTCTGTTCACTACAGCTGCATCAACCTATAGACACGTCTCTGTTCACTACAGCTGCATCAACCTACAGACACACGTCTCTGTTCACTACAGCTGCATCAACCTATAGACACGTCTCTGTTCACTACAGCTGTATCAACCTACAGACACATCTCTGTTCACTACAGCTGTATCAACCTATAGACACGTCTCTGTTCACTACAGCTGCATCAACCTACAGACACACGTCTCTGTTCACTACAGCTGCATCAACCTATAGACACACGTCTCTGTTCACTACAGCTGCATCAACCTATAGACACACATCTCTGTTCACTACAGCTGCATCAACCTACAGACACACGTCTCTGTTCACTACAGCTGCATCAACCTATAGACACACATCTCTGTTCACTACAGCTGCATCAACCTATAGACACACATCTCTGTTCACTACAGCTGCATCAACCTACAGACACACGTCTCTGTTCACTACAGCTGCATCAACCTATAGACACACATCTCTGTTCACTACAGCTGCATCAACCTATACACACGTCTCTGTTCACTACAGCTGCATCAACCTACAGACACACGTCTCTGTTCACTACAGCTGCATCAACCTATAGACACACATCTCTGTTCACTACAGCTGCATCAACCTGTAGACACACGTCTCTGTTCACTACAGCTTTGTCAACCTATAGACACACGTCTCTGTTCACTACAGCTGTATCAACCTACAGACACACGTCTCTGTTCACTACAGCTGCATCAACCTATAGACACGTCTCTGTTCACTACAGCTGCATCAACCTATAGACACGTCTCTGTTCACTACAGCTGTATCAACCTACAGACACATCTCTGTTCACTACAGCTGTATCAACCTATAGACACGTCTCTGTTCACTACAGCTGCATCAACCTACAGACACACGTCTGTTCACTACAGCTGCATCAACCTACAGACACATCTCTGTTCACTACAGCTGCATCAACCGACAGACACACATCTCTGTTCACGACAGCTGCATCAACCTATAGACACACGTCTCTGTTCACTACAGCTGCATCAACCTATAGACACACGTCTCTGTTCACTACAGCTGTATCAACCTACAGACACACGTCTCTGTTCACTACAGCTGCATCAACCTATAGACACACGTCTCTGTTCACTACAGCTGCATCAACCTATAGACACACATCTCTGTTCACTACAGCTGCATCAACCTATAGACACACATCTCTGTTCACTACAGCTGCATCAACCTAGACACACATCTCTGTTCACTACAGCTGCATCAACCTATAGACACACATCTCTGTTCACTACAGCTGCATCAACCTATACACACGTCTCTGTTCACTACAGCTGCATCAACCTATAGACACACATCTCTGTTCACTACAGCTGCATCAACCTATACACACGTCTCTGTTCACTACAGCTGCATCAACCTACAGACACACGTCTCTGTTCACTACAGCTGCATCAACCTATAGACACACGTCTGTTCACTACAGCTGCATCAACCTATAGACACGTCTCTGTTCACTACAGCTGCATCAACCTATAGACACACGTCTCTGTTCACTACAGCTGCATCAACCTACAGACACACGTCTCTGTTCACTACAGCTGCATCAACCTATAGACACGTCTCTGTTCACTACAGCTGCATCAACCTATAGACACGTCTCTGTTCACTACAGCTGTATCAACCTACAGATACACGTCTCTGTTCACTACAGCTGCATCAACCTATAGACACACATCTCTGTTCACTACAGCTGTATGAACCTACAGACACACGTCTGTTCACGACAGCTGCATCAACCTACAGACACACATCTCTGTTCACTACAGCTGCATCAACCTATAGACACACGTCTGTTCACTACAGCTGCATCAACCTACAGACACACGTCTCTGTTCACTACAGCTGCATCAACCTTCAGACACACATCTCTGTTCACTACAGCTGCATCAACCCATACAGACACACATCTCTGTTCACTACAGCTGCATCAACCTACAGACACACATCTCTGTTCACTACAGCTGCATCAACCTACAGACACGTCTCTGTTCACTACAGCTGCATCAACCTACACACACGTCTCTGTTCACTACAGCTGTATCAACCTATAGACACACGTCTCTGTTCACTACAGCTGTATCAACCTATAGACACACGTCTCTGTTCACTACAGCTGTATGAACCTACAGACACACGTCTGTTCACTACAGCTGCATCAACCTACAGACACGTCTCTGTTCACTACAGCTGTATCAACCTACAGATACACGTCTCTGTTCACTACAGCTGCATCAACCTGTAGACATACGTCTCTGTTCACTACAGCTGTGTCAACCTATAGACACACGTCTCTGTTCACTACAGCTGTATGAACCTACAGACACACGTCTGTTCACGACAGCTGCATCAACCTACAGACACACATCTCTGTTCACTACAGCTGCATCAACCTATAGACACACGTCTGTTCACTACAGCTGCATCAACCTACAGACACACGTCTCTGTTCACTACAGCTGCATCAACCTTCAGACACACATCTCTGTTCACTACAGCTGCATCAACCTACAGACACACATCTCTGTTCACTACAGCTGTATCAACCCATAGACACACATCTCTGTTCACTACAGCTGCATCAACCTACAGACACACATCTCTGTTCACTACAGCTGCATCAACCTACAGACACGTCTCTGTTCACTACAGCTGCATCAACCTACACACACGTCTCTGTTCACTACAGCTGTATCAACCTATAGACACACGTCTCTGTTCACTACAGCTGTATCAACCTATAGACACACGTCTCTGTTCACTACAGCTGTATGAACCTACAGACACACGTCTGTTCACTACAACTGCATCAACCTACAGACACACATCTCTGTTCACTACAGCTGCATCAACTTATAGACACACGTCTCTGTTCACTACAGCTGCATCAACCTATAGACACACGTCTCTGTTCACTACAGCTGTATCAACCTACAGACACACGTCTCTGTTCACTACAGCTGCATCAACCTACAGACACACATCTCTGTTCACTATTCACTACAGCTGCATCAACTTATAGACACACGTCTCTGTTCACTACAGCTGCATCAACCTATAGACACACGTCTCTGTTCACTACAGCTGTATGAACCTACAGACACACGTCTCTGTTCACTACAGCTGTATGAACCTACAGACACACGTCTCTGTTCACTACAGCTGTATGAACCTACAGACACACGTCTCTGTTCACTACAGCTGTATGAACCTACAGACACACGTCTCTGTTCACTACAGCTGTATGAACCTACAGACACACGTCTCTGTTCACTACAGCTGTATGAACCTACAGACACACGTCTCTGTTAACTACAGCTGTATGAACCTACAGACACACGTCTCTGTTCACTACAGCTGCATCAACCTACAGACACACGTCACTGTTCACTACAGCTGCATCAACCTACAGACACACGTCTCTGTTCACTACAGCTGCATCAACCTATAGACACACGTCTCTGTTCACTACAGCTGCATCAACCTATAGACACACGTCTCTGTTCACTACAGCTGCATCAACCTATAGACACACATCTCTGTTCACTACAGCTGCATCAACCTACAGACACACGTCTCTGTTCACGACAGCTGCATCAACCTACAGACACACGTCTGTTCACTACAGCTGCATCAACCTACAGACACACGTCTGTTCACTACAGCTGCATCAACCTACAGACACACGTCTCTGTTCACTACAGCTGCATCAACCTTCAGACACACATCTCTGTTCACTACAGCTGCATCAACCTACAGACACACATCTCTGTTCACTACAGCTGTATCAACCCATAGACACACATCTCTGTTCACTACAGCTGCATCAACCTACAGACACACGTCTCTGTTCACTACAGCTGCATCAACCTATAGACACACGTCTCTGTTCACTACAGCTGCATCAACCTATAGACACACATCTCTGTTCACTACAGCTGCATCAACCTACAGACACACGTCTCTGTTCACTACAGCTGCATCAACCTATAGACACACATCTCTGTTCACTACAGCTGCATCAACCTATAGACACACATCTCTGTTCACTACAGCTGCATCAACCTACAGACACACGTCTGTTCACTACAGCTGCATCAACCTACAGACACACGTCTGTTCACTACAGCTGTATCAACCTATAGACACACGTCTCTGTTCACTACAGCTGTATCAACCTACAGACACACGTCTCTGTTCACTACAGCTGCATCAACCTACAGACAAGACACACGTCTGTTCACTACAGCTGTATCAACCTATAGACACGTCTCTGTTCACTACAGCTGCATCAACCTACAGACACACGTCTCTGTTCACTACAGCTGCAGCAACCTACAGACACACGTCTCTGTTCACTACAGCTGCATCAACCTACAGACACACGTCTCTGTTCACTACAGCTGCATCAACCTACAGACACACGTCTCTGTTCACTACAGCTGCATCAACCTATAGACACGTCTCTGTTCACTACAGCTGCATCAACCTACAGACACGTCTCTGTTCACTACAGCTGCATCAACCTACAGACACGTCTCTGTTCACTACAGCTGCATCAACCTACAGACACGT
The DNA here is from genome assembly GCA_024529925.1 of Ophthalmolycus amberensis. Lineage (NCBI taxonomy): Eukaryota > Metazoa > Chordata > Actinopteri > Perciformes > Zoarcidae > Ophthalmolycus > Ophthalmolycus amberensis. The sequence continues at coordinate 104,151 of JAFEUB010000190.1, read as the reverse complement.
CTCTGTTCACTACAGCTGCATTAACCTACAGACACACATCTCTGTTCACGACAGCTGTATGAGGTGAGAGCAGCTGAGAGGGGCTGAGAGCAGCGATCACCTGAAGACGCCATCAAGATTCAGGAGGAAGAAGTTGAATGTGACTTTTATATAAAATTCAGAAGTTTACTTGCAGATTAACATGAAGAAGATTTAGATGTTAGACACATTTATTTAAGAGAAAATGTAATAATTCATAATATATTAATCATAAACTAAAGTCCTGTTTCAGTTCTGTGATGTTTTTGTTCATTAAAGTTGGAAACAAATGTGTGAAGTTACTTATTAATCAGCTTTAATAACTACAGTGAATTAGTAATCATGTGCTGATAATTTAGACTGAAAATATCTGTAGGAACGTCCTGTTGTTCTGAACTTCAAAATAAAACTCCACTGGTCTCTGATGTTTGCATCGATCCATTTCACTGAGTGTGAGTCGACTGATCCGTCTTATGTAGCGTCTCGGTTTGAAAAAGCAGTCGACCAATGAGAGCTGCAGGCTGAATGACGATCAGCCAATCAGAGCCAGGCGGTTCTGACCCTGTCAGACCTAAACCATCGAGCTCTTTAATACCAAACTAATACAAAATAAATAATATGCAGCAAAAAAAAGAAAAGTTTACATTTTTTCTTGGAACAACAGAAGCTTCGTAATTCAAACCGAGACGTACAACTTTATTATTCCTTTCAACGCTGACAAAAGCAGCGTCATAGAAATAGAGAAGTAGAAGAGACATTCAATCAACAGGATGGTCATTTTAATATGTACTGTTAACATAGCGACCGTTGTAGCGGGCTAACTTACGTTAAGTCACAGACTTTAACGAATGAAAGGATACGAAGCGTAGTGTAGGAAATTTGGGTTTAGAAGTGTGTTTTAAGAAATTATAATAGAATTGTTCCATAATTCATCATTAAGAATTCATAATTGTAGAAGTGTTTTAGAATTTGTAGATAGAAGTGATTTGTCGTTAAAAGTGTATCGTAGTATTTGTAGCAACGTTACATCTATGTTTGTGACACTTGTGAAGTTTTTGCCAAAAGTTGCAAATCCTTCTTTATGTAGAATGTTTATCATAGAAGTGTTAAGCCATAAAAGACAGTCATTGAATGTATTTAGAGTAGTAAGGGACAGATAGATTTCTAGACAGGCAATTACAGGTCATGCCCGTGCGAGGGTCCTGCGAGAAGGAGGAGCCAGCTGGATTTAGCCAATAGGAACATAATGGGATGTTTTTCGAACTATGTAAGGCGGGGGAGAAAGAACTTCCGGCCTTTTGCGCCGGTTCCACTGTGTGGGTGTAACGCTTTCGGGGTGAGCGGGTCATATTCTATGGAACTGTAAATAATGTACTTCACTATGCGACTGTTTTAGCTTCAGAAGTATTAAATACTTTTGTTTATAATTGAAACCGGCTGACTCTTTGGAAAGGCTGGTCTCCTACAGTTTAAGAGGCTCTCGAACTCCACAGTAGAGAAACTAATGCTTCATCGTCTCTCTCTGGTCACAGAGAAGGAAACAACGTCGCTAACAGAAGAGCTAAATATCTGTGACCAGTGTAGCATTCAAGCATGGTGAAGTTAGCTAGCTAGGTTTAGCATTAAAGCATGG
>JAFEUB010000190.1:52500-97500 GCA_024529925.1 Ophthalmolycus amberensis | reverse complement strand
TTATCTTAGTCCGTAAACCTTCTAAAAACAATCTCTGAAATATTTCTTCCAGCAATAAATAACTTATTTTAAATGGGCGGCGACTCCAGTTTTAGGAAAACATATGAATCACATTCTGTAACGCATTAATAACTACGGATATGAGCAAACATCTTTAAACTGTGAGCTTTGTGAGTCGCGTGTGTGCAGGTGAATGAGAGATGTAGAAGATACACAATTATTAGGATATTAGTACTACTCGTATGTGTTTATGATGTATCTTCAAATCAGTATCTTTGTTTGTTTACCTGATGAAATATTATTGAGATAATTATTTGTTGACTTCATGCCAGACAATGATCAGTGTAACACGAACGTGATCCACGTGTTGTGTTCAAATCAAACTATTGATCCACATGACGTCATGTTAAAGCTGCATATAGATGTAGAATATGTAGATTTACTAATGATTCCTATTGTTTATTAATGTTTACTATTGTTTACTAATGATTCCTATTGTTTGCTAATGATTCCTATTGTTTACTAATGATTCCTATTGTTTATATGTTTACTATTGTTTATTAATGTTTACTAATGATTCCTATTTGTTAATGATTACTATTTACTATTGTTTATTAATGATTCCTATTGTTTACTAATGATTCATATTGTTTACTAATGATTCCTATTGTTTATTAATGTTTACTATTGTTTATTAATGATTACTATTGTTTATTAATGTTTACTATTGTTTATTAATGATTACTATTGTTTACTGATGTTTACTATTGTTTATTAATGATTCATATTGTTTACTAATGATTACTATTGTTTATTAATGATTCCTATTGTTTATTAATGTTTACTATTGTTTACTAATGTTTGTCCATATTCTTTAAAAATTGAAACAGCAATTTGACTCACTCAATTTTGTTCATGTTTTATTAACTTTTGTCCAATAATTTGCGAATATTTTTTCGTAACAAACATTTGCAGATTATTTGACTTATATATTTTTGGGATCATTTATGAACGATAAATGTAGATTTTACCATTAAAAGTAACTTGATCATGAAACCTTTTGTTTCTCAGTTTAAAGGTTTATTATATTATTTGACAGACTCATTTAAATAGATAGGAGTCACACATTAATGCCACAGTGAATAAACAGATTAATAATCTATATTAAAATAAAAGACGTTTAACGTGCATGTGACGTGCATCGGTGTCAGAGTTGCGGGTTTGATTCCCGGATCAAAGCTCCAGATGTCTCCTCGTGTACATTTATGTATTTAGGCTGCCGACGAGGCTCCAGTGACCGAGGGACCAGCCGTCCAATCACAACGCGACTGGGCTCCCCTGCTGCGCTGTGATTGGTCGCTTTGGGACGAGTGGGCGGGACAGCATCTCTCTCTCTCCCTCTCTCTCTCTCTCTCTCTCCCTCCCTCTCTCTCTCCCTCTCTCTGTCTCCCTCTCTCTCTCTCTCTCTCTGCGGATCCAGCGGACATCTGGAATCAAACCTCCGAGCACCACAAACACCGACGTCCCGCACCGAGCCCGCCCCGGTTTCGCCGTCTGTTCCCCGCTGAAGACGCGCCCGGGCTGTGTTGTTATCTCCACCGGGAGGCTGCAGGAGGGACCGCGTCTACCGGTAATAACACGGAAATACGACTAAATCCCAGGAGGAGGTGTGATGGACTGAAGTGATCCGACGACCGGGTTTCATAGGCCCCGATGGGAGCTGCGACACATCTGGACCGGGTCCGTGTGCGTCCCGGTTCTGGCCTCAGTCTGGACTGAAGAGTCGTGTTTGTCCCTGAAGATTCCAGATTGGATGTGTTTGTAGTTTTCGTTTCTCTGATAAAGAACCAGGTCCTGGTCCAGAGTTCCTCCTGCTGGTCTGGATTAAACCGGGTCCTGGTCCAGAGTTCCTCCTGCTGGTCTGGATTAAAGAAGCCCATCAGGATCATGAACCACCCCCCTCTGCTCCTCTAATCTGGATTTAAATCTGAGAGCTGACCTGGTTTACTCTGCACGCCTGACCCAGTCTGAACCCCCTGGGTCCTGGTTGTGGTCTCGGACTCTGGTCCTGGTCCTACTCGGTCCTGGTATTTGGGGGATTTCCGCTGTTGCCATGCCGATGTCTGGGCCTGGTTCGGCGCCTGGTGGAGTTCTGGGTGGACGGGTCGAGGCGGGACGGGACAGTGGAGGAGGTCTACACTCTGAGCTCCGAGCTGGGCAGGTCTGGACCACATTAGGGAACCACATTAGGGGCTGGGGGGGAGCTCAGGTAGACCGGGTCCACGGGATCCTCCTCAGGTCCTGTATTATCTGTGATAAACACACATGATAGGGGGGGCAGAGGTAGTCATGTAGAGGGTCTGTAGTGGACCAGGCCTTCAGAACTGGGAACCAGTCACTGAACGTCCAGGTCAGACCAGTATGAACGGATCGATGGTCTCTGTTATACTGGGGGAACACAGATGGAGGTCTGAAGAGAAGTGTAAAAGCGGCATTCTCTCTAGTGGCCACCAGGGGGCGACTCCTCTGGTTGTATAGAAGTCTATGAGAAAATGACTACTTCTCTCTTGATTTATTACCTCAGTAAACATTGTAAACATGAGTTTATGGTCTCAATCTGTGTGACCATCAAATGGTCACACAGACCATAAAGCAGGGGATGCTTTAGGGTGGGGCTACACAGTGATTGACAGGTCTCTACCAGAGACGTATACGGCGTCTCTACGTCACTCCTCAGTCCAGATATGGTCACTTCCTGTTCACTGGTTGATAAAAATCAAGATGACGACTAGGTCTATTCTTATAAACAGTCTGACTTGTTTAAACAGAACTAGATATCATACAGGAAGTCTGTTCACTTCAAAATAAAAGAGCCTCTGAGTTACAGACGACTCTTTCTCAGAGTAAGTCAACGGGGGAAAGTCTTTTTGGGCCCCATGACATCATGTGATGGACCAGGAAGTTGTGGTTACACTGTTCGTCTACTTTGGGTACTTCTCAAGTCTCTTAATTGTCGTTTCCTCGTTCCTCTCTCCTCGCATGGTTTCCTCCATGCATCCCTGTGGGAGGGACTAAGACGGGGATGCAATAAGAGACTTGAGAAGTACCCATAGTCTCTTTAAACCCCCGGAGCTCTTGCTTTGGTTCGGTCCAGCCTTCTGGTTCTGGACCACGTGGACTAGAACCAGTGAATTACATCTTAGATCTTAACGAGGGGAAACTTTACGTTCAGCTCAAAGATGTCGAGGTTCTTCTCACATTTACTTTTCCCTTCAGGCTCATCTGGTTCTTTGTCAGTTTGAATCAGTTTGAAACAGTTTGTTAGTGAAACTGTTCAGTTAGTCAAACAACTGAAGGATCTTCATCATCGTCTCTGAGACGGATGTCTGGTGTGATGTTCCATTGGGTCACTGAGACCGGAGCTGATCTCAGATCAGATTCCTTTAATGGAGACGATAACAGAGGATTGTGGGTCAGAACATCCAGAGAGGCCTGCTGGCTTCCTGAGCTCGTGTATTAGATTTGACAGGTGTACCTAATAAATTGACCAGCGTGACATCATGATGACTGTCCAATCAGTGAGTTCCCTGAAACACAACAATCATTGTTTCATTTGTTTTGGACCAAAACTCAACTGTTGTTATTGTTGTCGTTGTTTACTGAAACAACAACAACAATAACACTAATATTGCCCTGGAAACAGTAAAATTATGTCAGCAGTGAATTCAGCAGCTCTGTTACCAGGTGTCCTGTTGCCATGGAGACTGGCCAGGACTGTGTGTGTGTGAGAGAGTTTGTGTGTGAGTGTGTGTGTGTGTGTGTGTGCGTGGTTGCTCTTCAGATGGGTCTGTTTCCTCCATCTGTCCCAGCAGAATAACAGATCCCCCTACACACACATACAGACTCACACACACACACACATTTTAATAATTTATTTCTGTCCTAGAGAAGACCGATGTTTTCACCGTCAGAGAGAATTTGTGTCAACATGACTTATCTAGTAGAAAGATGAGGAAGACAGTTTCTCCTGTTTGCCTCTCCGAAAAAAGAAGTATTCAGGTCCTTTACTGCAGTAAAAGGACAAATACCACTCTGTGAAAATACCAGTTCAGGTTCAACCCCGTGGTGTTGGACGTCGGGGCGTTCAGGTTCGACGGCGTGTTGTTGGACGTCGGGGCGTTCAGGTTCAACCCCGTGATGTTGGACGTCGGGGTGTTCAGGTTCAACGGCGTGGTGTTAGACGTCGGGGTGTTCAGGTTCAACGGCGTGGTGTTGGACGTTGAGGCGTTCAGGTTCAACCCCGTGATGTTGGATGTCGGGGTGTTCAGGTTCAACGGCGTGGTGTTAGACGTCGGGGCGTTCAGGTTCAACCCTGTGATGTTGGACGTCGGGGTGTTCAGGTTCAACGGCGTGGTGTTAGATGTCGGGGTGTTCAGGTTCAACGGCGTGGTGTTGGACGTTGAGGCGTTCAGGTTCAACGGCGTGGTGTTGGACGTCGAGGTGTTCAGGTTCAATGGCATAGTGTTAGATGTTGAGGCGTTCAGGTTCAACGGCATAGTGTTAGACGTTGAGGCGTTCAGGTTCAACGGCGTGGTGTTAGACGTTGAGGCGTTCAGGTTCAACGGCATAGTGTTAGACGTTGAGGCGTTCAGGTTCAACGGCATAGTGTTAGACGTTGGGGCATTCAGGTTCAACGGCATAGTGTGAGACGTTGAGGCGTTCAGGTTCAACGGCATAGTGTTAGAAGTTGGGGCGTTCAGGTTCAACGGCATAGTGTTAGACGTTGAGGCGTTCAGGTTCAACAGCATAGTGTTAGACGTTGGGGCATTCAGGTTCAACGGCACAGTGTTAGACGTTGGGGCGTTCAGGTTCAACGGCATAGTGTGAGACGTTGGGGCATTCAGGTTCAACGGCATAGTGTTAGACGTTGGGGCGTTCAGGTTCAACGGCATAGTGTTAGACGTTGGGTCGTTCAGGTTCAACGGCATAGTGTGAGACGTTGGGTCGTACAGGTTCAACGGCATAGTGTTAGACGTTGGGGCGTTCAGGTTCAACGGCATAGTGTTAGACGTTGGGGCATTCAGGTTCAATGGCATAGTGTGAGACGTTGAGGCGTTCAGGTTCAACGGCATAGTGTTAGAAGTTGGGGCGTTCAGGTTCAACGGCATAGTGTTAGACGTTGAGGCGTTCAGGTTCAACAGCATAGTGTTAGACGTTGGGGCATTCAGGTTCAACGGCATAGTGTTAGACGTTGGGGCGTTCAGGTTCAACGGCATAGTGTGAGACGTTGGGGCATTCAGGTTCAACGGCATAGTGTTTGACGTTGGGGCGTTCAGGTTCAACGGCATAGTGTTAGACGTTGGGTCGTTCAGGTTCAACGGCATAGTGTGAGACGTTGGGTCGTTCAGGTTCAACGGCATAGTGTTAGACGTTGGGGCGTTCAGGTTCAACGGCATAGTGTTAGAAGTTGGGGCATTCAGGTTCAACGGCATAGTGTTAGACGTTGGGGCGTTCAGGTTCAACGGCATAGTGTTAGACGTTGGGGCATTCAGGTTCAACGGCATAGTGTTAGACGTTGGGGCGTTAAGGTTCAACGGCATAGTGTGAGACGTTGAGACGTTCAGGTTCAACGCCGTGGGGTTGGACGTCGGGGCGTTCAGGTTCAACGCCGTGGTGTTAGAAGTCAATGTGTTCCGGTTCAACATGGTGTTTGATCTTTTGTTTCTTTCAGAGGAGCGACGTCCATCGTATATCGCTGTGAGGAGAAGCAGACTCAGAAACCCTACGCTCTCAAAGTCCTCAAGAAAACGGTCAGTGTTGGAACCAGAGGCCAGACGTCATGATAAGGTTCCCTTCTGCCAACATCAGGAGCCTGAGGCTAACTATAAGCTAATTAGGCCGAGATGCTAACTCTAAACGAACGGGAAGAGAAGCTAACCTAAGCCAATGGGGCAGAGACGCTACGTGTAAGATAACAGAACCTAGAAGCTATCTGGATTCGTGGCTTTATCTCACTTTTCGTGAAACAGAACTGTGATTCAGGCAACATGTTGTGGATTTATTGATCTGGGTTTTGACTGAACAGAGCTGGAATGGAGAGGACTAGTATGTGTAGCTAACAAGACACATCATGTAAATACTCATAATATATCCATGTTTGTTTGTAATGATATTTGTTTTTATTTAGAAAGAAATTACAAAAGAATTAAAAAGACAAACAATACTTTCGATGGAGCTGGCTATCAGCTTCCCCCTACTTCCAGTCAGTGTGTTAAGCTAGGCTAACCATGTTCTGGACCTCATTGCTAACTTTAAATACTGTGAGTCAGTTTGAGCTTCTGTCTTTGAACTCATCAGATGTTTACGTTGTTTCTTCTGTCGCAGATCGACAAGAAAATAGTTCGCACAGAAATTGGCGTCCTGCTGCGTCTTTCCCACCCAAACATTGTGAGTATGTTTCTCAGTAAGTAATTATCAATTCATTTGATTAACCAGCTGATGTGATTTGTGTTTTATATATGTTTTATGTATCGCATACATTTGGGATATTGTGATGGATTCTACAATTTGAGTGTTAGACCAACTTAAATCTCATTGATCCCTGTTGTCCTCTGTGAGGTTCAGGGACACTTGGTTCTTATGAATTAGGAGCTGGTTCTCCATCAGAACCGGTTCACTATTAGAATAGTTTCTTCATTCATACTGGTTCTCCATCAGAACCGGTTCACTATTAGAAAAGTTTCTTCATTTATACTGGTTCTCCATTAGAAAAGGTTCTCCACTACAACAGGTTCTCCTTCAAAACCGGTTCTCCACCACAACAGGTTCTCCATTTGAACAGGTTCTCAATAAGAACAGGTTCTTTATCAGGAATGGTTCTCCATTAGAACTTGTTCTAAACCAGAACAGGTTCTCCATCAGAACAGGTTCTCCATCAGAATAGGTTCTCCATCAGAACAGGTTCCTGAGAGTTGTACCTTGTTCCTTTGGTTGTCTCTCAGATCCAGCTGAAAGAGATCTTTGAGACGGACACGGACATCGCTCTGGTGCTGGAGCTGGTGACGGGAGGAGAGCTGTTTGACAGGTATCATTTATTTATCTTGTATCATATTATATAAATAACTGGTTCAGTTATGAATCCAGTTATAGAATCAGCAGGAAAGAGGATCATCAGATCAATTAGTTTTATTGTAGTTGATAATCTATACATGATGATACCGCGATGAAAACATGAGAACGAACATTCAGAAAATAACTGTACCTATAGAGACATGAAGATAACGCACACATTATTACTAATACATTAACGTTATTAACATTATTACTAATACATTAACGTTATTAACATTATTACTAATACATTAACGTTATTAACATTATTACTAATACATTAACTTTATTAACATTATTACTAATACATTAACGTTATTAACATTATTACTAATACATTAACTTTATTAACATTATTACTAATACATTAACATATTAACATTATTATTAATAAATTAACATTATTAACATTATTACTAACACATTAACTTTATTAACATTATTACTAATACATTAACGTTATTAACATTATTACTAATAAATTAACGTTATTAACATTATTACTAATACATTAACTTTATTAACATTATTACTAATACATTAACATATTAACATTATTACTAATACATTAACGTAATTAACATCATTACTAATACATTGACGTTATTAACATTATTACTAATACATTAACTTTATTAACAGTATTACTAATACATTAACGTGATTAACATTATTACTAATACATTAACTTTATTAACATTATTACTACATTAACATATTAACATTATTACTAATACATTAACGTAATTAACATCATTACTAATACATTAACGTTATTAACATTATTACTAATACATTAACATATTAACATTATTACTATACATTAACTTTATTAACATTATTACTAATACATTAACATATCAACATTATTACGAATACATTAACGTTATTAACATTATTACTAATACATTAACGTTATTAACATTATTACTAATACATTAACGTTATTAACATTATTACTAATACATTAACTTTATTAACATTATTACTAATACATTAACATATTAACATTATTACTAATACATTAACGTTATTAACATTATTACTAACACATTAACTTTATTAACATTATTACTAATACATTAACATATTAACATTATTACTAATACATTAACTGTATTAACATTATTACTAATACATTAACATATTAACATTATTACTAATACATTAGCTTTATTAACATTATTACTAATACATTAACGTGATTAACATTATTACTAATACATTAACTTTATTAACATTATTACTAATACATTAACATATTAACATTATTACTAATACATTAACGTAATTAACATCATTACTAATACATTAACGTTATTAACATTATTACTAATACATTAACATATTAACATTATTACTAATACATTAACTTTATTAACATTATTACTATACATTAACATATCAACATTATTACTAATACATTAACATTAGTAACATTATTACTAAAACATTAACATTATTACTAATACATTAACTTTATTAACATTATTACTAATACATTAACTTTATTAACATTATTACTAATACATTAACTTTATTAACATTATTACTAATACATTAACTTTATTAACATTATTACTAACACATTAACTTTATTAACAGTATTACTAATACATTAACGTTATTAACATTATTACTAATACATTAACTTTATTAACATTATTACTAATACATTAACTTTATTAACATTATTACTAATACATTAACATTATTAACATTATTACTAACACATTAACATATTAACATTATTACTAATACATTAGCATTATTACTAATACACTAACATTATTACTAATACACTAACTCATTAACATTATTACTAACACATTAACATTATTAACATTATTACTAATACACTAACATTATTACTAATACACTAACTCATTAACATTATTACTAACACATTAACTTTTTTAACATTATTACTAACACATTAACATATTAACATTATTACTAACTCATTAACATTATTACTAATACACTAACATTATTACTAATACACTAACATTATTAACATTATTGATAATACATACTTAATTGCAGTAATTACCTACTTTCCACCGGTGTTGGTCCCGGAATATAAAATGTAAAATCATTGTTGAAAATGTAAATAAGCATGTCATATTGATGATCTGGTGTTTTTTCTGCAGGATCGTGGAGCGAGGTTACTACAGCGAGAGAGACGCCGCTCACGTCATCAAACAGATCCTGGAAGCTGTTGCGGTAAGACTGCTGCATTCAGTGTCTGTTCTCACTTTCAGTAAAATCCAGCACTGTCTGAGTGTCTGGTTATATCGTCAGAGTGGATCATCCAGCTCCATCGATCCCTCTGCTCATTAGATTACCGTTCACTTCCTCCATCTCTGTTCAATCTCTGCAGCTCCACACACTGAACCACTGTTAATGAACCAGCTGCTGGTTACAGTTAGTTCAGAGTTAACTTCTGGTCAGCTTCTAACCGGGCTAACATTTTCCCCTGCTTCTCGTCTTTGTACTAAGCTAGGCTGAACATGAACCTCTATCTGAACTGGACACACCGAGAGGAAACTGATCTCCATCTGAATAATGTGGCAGGATTTCATGAACTGTTTAAAGATCATTAGATGGTGTACTGTTCCTTTAAGTACCATTAGATGGTGTACTGTTCCTTTAAGGACCATTAGATGGTGCACTGTTCCTTTAAGGATCATTAGCTGGTGCACTGTTCCTTTAAGTTCTAACAGAAGTTCCTGCTGCTATAAACAAGTAGTAGAACTAGTAGTGTAGACGTGGAGTGAGAGTAACGTGTCATTGATACGAGCAACGTGAAGCTGTCCCTGAACCACGGGGGGGGGGGGGGGGTTTAGTTGTGGCAGTAGACTTTCAGTAGGTAGTTGTAATAGTTGCAGTAGTTAGTTACATTTGTTGCAGTAGTTAGTTACAGCAGTTGTAGTAGTTGGTTACAATAGTGGCAGTATTTAGTTGCATTAGTTAGTTGTAGTTGGTTGCGTGTTTTACAGTAGGTAGTTGCAGTAGTTGTAGTAGTTAGTTGTAGTAGTTAGTTGCAGTAGTTAGTTCCATTAGTTGTAGTAGTTGGTTGCAGGTGTTGCAGGAGGTAGTTGCAGTGATTGTAGTAGTTGTAGTAGTTAGTTGCAGTAGTTAGTTCTATTAGTTGTAGTAGTTGGTTGCAGGTGTTGCAGTAGTTAGTTGTAGTAGTAGTTCGTTGAATAGTTGCAGCTGTTAGTAGCAGTGGTTGTAGTAGTTAGTTGCAGTAGTTCCAGTAGTTTGTTGTATTAGTTGCAGTAGGTAGTTGTAGTAGTTGGTTGTCAGTGTTGCAGTAGGCAGTTGCAGTATTTGTACTTAGTTGCAGTAGTTAGTTCCATTAGTTGCAGTAGTTAATTGCAGTAGTTTCAGTAGTTGGTTGCAGGTGTTCCAGTAGGTAGTTGCAATAGTTAGTTGTAGTCGCTGTAGTAGTTAGTTGCAGTTGTTGTAGTTTCTGGTTGCAGTTGTTGCTTTAATTAATCGCAGTAGTTGCAGCAGTTAGTTGTAGTAGTCATTTGCATTAGTTGCAGTAGTTGTGGATAATGGTTGCAGTAGTTGGCAGCAGGTGTTGCAGTATGTAGTTGCAGTAGTTGCATGTGTTGTAGTAGTTAGTTGCATTGTAGCAGTAGGTAGTTGCAGTAGTTGTCATAGTTACTTACAGGTGTTGCAGTAGTTAGTTGCATTTGTTGCAGTAGTTGGTTGCGTTGGTTGTAGTAGTTGGTTGGATTGGTTGCAGCTGTTGGTTGCGTTGGTTGCAGGTGTTTCTTTGAGCAGCGTTGCTGCTCACAGCAGCAGCAGCAGGTCTCTTATGTAACAGCAGCTTCCATCCTGCTGCTGAACAGATTAAAACCAGAGGATTAATAAACACACACACAAATATAAACACACAAATATAAACACACACACATAAACACAATCCGACCACAGCTGACCTACATCTACCACGCAGAGAAACATACGCATATGTGTGTGTGTGTGTGTGGCATTAATCTGCAGCGCAGAAACATCCTACAGCCCGTGAACACACCAGAAGATTTTTTCCACCAATTTCCAAAGCTCTGGGTCGTGACCCCACGAGTTCTATGTTCACAGTTTCTCTTAAGGAGAGACGCGCTGCAGCTAAACATCTCCGGTATTTATTTTCACGTTGCCTCCATGAAAATTATGCAAATGAGACAAATAACAGATTAAAATTAAAGCTGCGAGCAGCGATGAACGGGCCCTCGCCATGCGCGCGTCGGCGTGCCGGCGGGACTCCGGCCTGCGCGTCCGAGAGAGCGAGACGTGTTTAATCCCGCGTGGACCGCCTGGTGCCGGAATTGACGCTTTGCAAACAGTCCGACGCTTCCTGCGTCCTCTGCCTGGCGCTACTGAACGCGTGCGTCGTGTTGCTCTGTGTCAAGTGTCAACCGCGTAGTGTAAAAGTCACGTGAATCGGATGCAGTTTGTCAGAAAACGCAGATTTCCTTTCGCCAGCAGGTGGCGCTGTGAGTACTAGTGAAAATAAGCTTGTAGACATCCTCGGGCCGTGAGTGTTATCAAGCATGAGAAGTTTGGGACCGTTTGGAAGAAGTGCAGCTGAGTTACATCAGCTTTTTTCACGAGGAATCACATAAAGTAATCGCCCCCTACGGCTAAACGATTCCGTAAAATGTAAAGCTTTTAATAACTTTTAATCACAACGGTCTTGACATGGTACGAGCAAAATTTAAATTGGATCTGATGAAGTCCCTAGGAGGAGTTCGTTAAAGTATAGCGAGTAGAAATAGGCCGAAATCGATGGAAAAATGACACATGAATCAAAATTCCCGACTTCCGGTCGGGTTTAGAGCATGGTTTCAAGAGACTTATATTTAAGTCTCCATAGGATACATGTGCTTACCAACTTTCATACATGTAGCTCAAACGTAGCACTGGGGCTGCTCTTTCGAAATATTGTAGGGGGCGCTACAGAGGCAATTTAAAACGGACGATTAAAAAAATCATATACACTATGTCGTCTTATGACCTATGACACATGTACAAAGTTGCATGCGTTTTTGAGCATCGCAAGTTAGTAAAACCATCAGATTCATTTTTCATGGCGAACGATGGGTCGCCACGGCAACAGCGTTCAACGAAAACGCACAATATTCTCGGCCTTTTTTCATCAATGTCTTAAGGCTATCCTTACCAAATTTGAGAATCATCAGGTCACCTGGCTAGGAGGAATAACTAAAAGTAAAAAAAAAAACATCTCCTTTAGCCAGTAGGGGGCGCTATGAGTTATTGAATTTTTTTCAATTGAAGTCTGTTCAGGCTTGACTGAGCATCATGCATAAGAAATTTTGTGCGGATTGGATAATGTACCTTGGAGTTATAACAACTTATTTTTTCATAAAAATGAGGTAAAATGGCCGCCACGCCACGTCAAGGTTCTTCGATGAAAGCGCGAGATTTTCATAACTCATAATCACAAAGGTCTTAAGAGCATCCTGCCCTAAGAAGAAGTTGATCGCATAAAATCTGTAGGAGGAAATCGTCTTAGTACGAAGGCTGAAAATGCAAAAAGTGACAAAAATCACAACTTCGTGGGTTTACTGTAGCGCCCCCTAGTGGTTGAATGCAAAACAATTCTCAGGGTATGTTCCAGCATGCGATGTGCACATATGCTGCAAGTTTTGGAATTTTAGGACAAACGGTTGAGAAGTTATGTGTATTGATATTAAGCCACGCCCCTAAGAAGTTTATTGGTCCATATCTTGTAAACGGTAAGAGGTATCAAAAAGCTTTTAATAACTTTTGATGAGGTAGGTCCATTAATGATCCACAACAAATTTGGTAGTAATCGGACCCAGCATCTAGGAGGAGATAGAAAAAATGGGTTTTACACTAAATCCAAAATGGCGGAAAATCTAAGTAGGCGGAGCTTAGGGGTCTGATTGGCTTTTTTGTAGCTCTAGCTCAAGTGAACATGTCTGTCAAATTTCAAGTCAATCGGACAAACTGGCCGAGGGTTGCCGGAAGTCCGACCTGTAGGGGGCGCTAGAGAGACATTTTTTTACACACAAATGTGCAAATTTTGGCAGCAGAGTTTCTCCACCAGACCTGACAGGTGTCCAAAATTGGTGAGTTTTCATGCATGGCAAGTGCCCCTACAAGCTCCATCCCCAGAAAAATAAAAATCAGAAAAATTAAAGCTGCGAGCAGCGATGAACGGGCCCTCGCTACGCGCGCGTCGGCGTGCCGGCGGGACTCCGGCCTGCGCGTCCGCGAGCGAGACGTGTTTAATCCCGCGTGGACCGCCTGGTGCCGGAATTGACGCTTTGCAAACAGTCCGACGCTTCCTGCGTCCTCTGCCTGGCGCTACAGAACGCGTGCGTCGTGTTGCTCTGTGTCAAGTGTCAACCGCGTAGTGTAAAAGTCACGTGAATCGGATGCAGTTTGTCAGAAAACGCAGATTTCCTTTCGCCAGCAGGTGGCGCTGTGAGTACTAGTGAAAATAAGCTTGTAGACATCCTCAGGCCGTGAGTGTTATCAAGCATGAGAAGTTTGGGACCGTTTGGAAGAAGTGCAGCTGAGTTACATCAGCTTTTTTCACGAGGAATCACATAAAGTAATCGCCCGCTACGGCTAAACGATTCCGTAAAATGTAAAGCTTTTAATAACTTTTAATCACAACGGTCTTGACATGGTACGAGCAAAATTTAAATTGGATCTGATGAAGTCCCTAGGAGGAGTTCGTTAAAGTATAGCGAGTAGAAATAGGCCGAAATCGATGGAAAAATGACACATGAATCACAATTCCCGACTTCCGGTCGGGTTTAGAGCATGGTTTCAAGAGACTTATATTTAAGTCTCCATAGGATACATGTGCTTACCAACTTTCATACATGTAGCTCAAACGTAGCACTGGGGCTGCTCTTTCGAAATATTGTAGGGGGCGCTACAGAGGCAATTTAAAACGGACGATTAAAAAAATCATATACACTATGTCGTCTTATGACCTATGACACATGTACAAAGTTGCATGCGTTTTTGAGCATCGCAAGTTAGTAAAACCATCAGATTCATTTTTCATGGCGAACGATGGGTCGCCACGGCAACAGCGTTCAACGAAAACGCACAATATTCTCGGCCTTTTTTCATCAATGTCTTAAGGCTATCCTTACCAAATTTGAGAATCATCAGGTCACCTGGCTAGGAGGAATAACTAAAAGTAAAAAAAAAAACATCTCCTTTAGCCAGTAGGGGGCGCTATGAGTTATTGAATTTTTTTCAAATGAAGTCTGTTCAGGCTTGACTGAGCATCATGCATAAGAAATTTTGTGCGGATTGGATAATGTACCTTGGAGTTATAACAACTTATTTTTTCATAAAAATGAGGTAAAATGGCCGCCACGCCACGTCAAGGTTCTTCGATGAAAGCGCGAGATTTTCATAACTCATAATCACAAAGGTCTTAAGAGCATCCTGCCCTAAGAAGAAGTTGATCGCATAAAATCTGTAGGAGGAAATCGTCTTAGTACGAAGGCTGAAAATGCAAAAAGTGACAAAAATCACAACTTCGTGGGTTTACTGTAGCGCCCCCTAGTGGTTGAATGCAAAACAATTCTCAGGGTATGTTCCAGCATGCGATGTGCACATATGCTGCAAGTTTTGGAATTTTAGGACAAACGGTTGAGAAGTTATGTGTATTGATATTAAGCCACGCCCCTAAGAAGTTTATTGGTCCATAACTTCTAAACGGTAAGAGGTATCAAAAAGCTTTTAATAACTTTTGATGAGGTAGGTCCATTAATGATCCACAACAAATTTGGTAGTAATCGGACCCAGCATCTAGGAGGAGATAGAAAAAATGGGTTTTACACTAAATCCAAAATGGCGGAAAATCTAAGTAGGCGGAGCTTAGGGGTCTGATTGGCTTTTTTGTAGCTCTAGCTCAAGTGAACATGTCTGTCAAATTTCAAGTCAATCGGACAAACTGGCCGAGGGTTGCCGGAAGTCCGACCTGTAGGGGGCGCTAGAGAGACATTTTTTTACACACAAATGTGCAAATTGTGGCAGCAGAGTTTCTCCACCAGACCTGACAGGTGTCCAAAATTGGTGAGTTTTCATGCATGGCAAGTGCCCCTACAAGCTCCATCCCCAGAAAAATAAAAATCAGAAAAATAATAACCCCACCAATTTCAAGAGGGCCTTCGCCAGGCCGACGTTGTCGACGGCTCGGGCCCTAATAAGAGACCTCTGTTCTGTTGAAATAAAGTCTCCTCTAGTCGCTGTCTACAGCAGCTGATCTGAGGAGAGGAAGTGAGTGTTCACAGCAGAAGATGTTGGGAGCTGGAGGAAGAAGCCATCTGTCAGTCCGTCCTGCCAAATACTCCACAGACCCCCTACCCAACCCCACCTCCGGCACCTACAGCTGGCTTCTCATCATGTCAGACCCACTGCTGACTTTAATGCACGAACAGAAAGTGGAGCAGCTTCTGAAGTTAGAGTCTTTGTGTGTTTCAGTATCTCCATGAGAACGGAGTCGTGCATCGAGACCTCAAACCGGAGAACCTCCTGTACGCCGACCTGTCTCTGGACGCTCCGCTGAAGATCGGTAACGAGCCGACGCCCACCTTTACCCTCTGACTCCTTCACCCTCTGACTCCTTCACCTCTGACTCCTTCACCTCTGACTCCTTCACCTCTGACTCCTTCACCCTTTGACTCCTTCACCTCTGACTCCTTCACCTTCTGACTCCTTCACCTCTGACTCCTTCACCTCTGACTCCTTGACCTCTGACTCCTTGACCTCTGACTCCTTGACCTCTGACTCCTTCACCTCTGACTCCTTCACCTCTGACTCCTTGACCTCTGACGCCTTCACCCTCTGACTCCTTCACCTTCTGACTCCTTCACCTCTGACTCCTTCACCTCTGACTCCTTGACCTCTGACTCCTTGACCTCTGACTCCTTCACCCTCTGACTCCTTCACCTTCTCACTCCTTCACCCTTTGACTCCTTCACCTCTGACTCCTTCACCTCTGACTCCTTCACCTTCTGACTCCTTCACCTCTGACTCCTTCACCCTCTGACTCCTTCACCTCTGACTCCTTGACCTCTGACGCCTTCACCCTCTGACTCCTTCACCTTCTGACTCCTTCACCTCTGACTCCTTCACCTCTGATTCCTTGACCTCTGACTCCTTGACCTCTGACTCCTTGACCTCTGACTCCTTCACCTCTGACTCCTTCACCTCTGACTCCTTGACCTCTGACGCCTTCACCCTCTGACTCCTTCACCTTCTGACTCCTTCACCTCTGACTCCTTCACCTCTGACTCCTTGACCTCTGACTCCTTGACCTCTGACTCCTTCACCCTCTGACTCCTTCACCTTCTGACTCCTTCACCTCTGACTCCTTCACCTCTGACTCCTTGACCTCTGACTCCTTCACCTTCTGACTCCTTCACCTCTGACTCCTTCACCTCTGACTCCTTCACCCTCTGACTCCGTCACCCTCTGACTCCTTCACCTCTGAGTCCTTCACCTCTGACTCCTTCACCCTCTGACTCCTTGACCTCTGACTCCTTCACCCTCTGACTCCTTCACCTCTGACTCCTTCACCTCTGACTCCTTGACCTGACTCCTTGACCTCTGACTCCTTCACCTCTGACTCCTTCACCCTCTGACTCCTTCACCCTCTGACTCCTTCACCTTCTCACTCCTTCACCTCTGACTCCTTCACCCTCTGACTCCTTCACCTTCTCACTCCTTCACCCTTTGACTCCTTCACCCTATGACTCCTTCACCCTCTGACTCCTTCACCTTCTGACTCCTTCACCCTCTGACTCCTTCACCTTCTGACTCCTTCACCCTTTGACTCTTTCACCCTCTGACTCCTTCACCTTCTCACTCCTTCACCCTTTGACTCCTTCACCTCTGACTCCTTCACCTCTGACTCCTTCACCTTCTGACTCCTTCACCTCTGACTCCTTCACCCTCTGACTCCTTCACCTCTGACTCCTTGACCTCTGACGCCTTCACCCTCTGACTCCTTGACCTCTGACTCCTTCACCTCTGACTCCTTCACCTCTGACTCCTTCACCTCTGACTCCTTGACCTCTGACGCCTTCACCCTCTGACTCCTTCACCTTCTGACTCCTTCACCTCTGACTCCTTCACCTCTGACTCCTTGACCTCTGACTCCTTGACCTCTGACTCCTTCACCCTCTGACTCCTTCACCTTCTGACTCCTTCACCTCTGACTCCTTCACCTCTGACTCCTTGACCTTTGACTCCTTCACCTTCTGACTCCGTCACCCTCTGACTCCTTCACCTCTGACTCCTTCACCCTCTGACTCCTTGACCTCTGACTCCTTCACCCTCTGACTCCTTCACCTCTGACTCCTTCACCTCTGACTCCTTGACCTCTGACTCCTTGACCTCTGACTCCTTCACCTCTGACTCCTTCACCCTCTGACTCCTTCACCTTCTCACTCCTTCACCTCTGACTCCTTCACCCTCTGACTCCTTCACCTTCTCACTCCTTCACCCTTTGACTCCTTCACCTTCTGACTCCTTCACCTCTGACTCCTTCACCCTCTGACTCCTTCACCTTCTGACTCCTTCACCTCTGACTCCTTCACCCTCTGACTCCTTCACCCTCTGACTCCTTGACCTCTGACTCCTTCACCCTCTGACTCCTTCACCTCTGACTCCCTCACCCTCTGACTCCTTGACCTCTGACTCCTTCACCCTCTGACTCCTTCACCTCTGACTCCTTCACCTCTGACTCCTCTGTAGATCTAATGGTGACAAGAAGGAAATACACTTAACTGAACCTCAGCTTGTGATCTGAAGTTATAAATATATTTATCATATCAATATAAACTTTACTGAAACACAAATCATTTCAAACAGCTGACATAACGAGCCTGTCGTATTCACATCTGGTGTACGTTTGATTCCTCCTGCTTGCTTCCTTTGAAGAGCTTTTGTTTGACTGCGCTGAAGACAAACAGACTCCAGTTGTGACTAATTGCACAACAAAGAAAGAAACTCGACTCACAGTAATAACAGTTGGGAAGTCATTACCTTCCTGGTGTTTCTTGACCTTTTTCCTGCTGGAGTCTGGTGGAGAATCAGATGTTACCATATCATTTAACATCATATTACATATTCATCACGTATTAACGTCCACACAGACGGAGGAATATGTAAATGATTTAGATTTGTGTTGTAAGGTAAAAGAACCTCAAAATGGTACTTGAGGACAGTACTTAAGTAAATGTACTTAGTTACATTGCACCATTGCAATTCATCTGGAGATAAGAGGGGAGAACAAGTCATATTTATCCCCCTTCTATGTTGTCCAATGCAAGCTGACCTCATAATGCTGCTAATTCTGACAGCACCTGAAGGCAGCATCATGCTCCGTCCTTTGGTTTGAGCTCAGTGAGAACAGAACACCATGGCTGACTCGTAACCAGCTCCCGTTATCCGTCGGTGTGTGTCGGCCTCCAGCAAACAGTTACAGATGGAAGTGACTCTCTCTCAGAGAGACTCTTCACCACCAACACCTCCCTTTGGTTCAGAGACTCTCTCCTCATCACATCTCACCCCCACACTTCACTTTAAATAGAAACAGGAAACAGCAGAAACACCTCGATGCACGAAACAGCTTTTTATCTCAAAACCCCAAAAGCTAAAAACAAAACCATGAATCATATGTTCGAATCCACTTCTCATCTGAACTTCCTCCTCTCTTACAGCCGACTTTGGTCTTTCCAAAATCATCGATGACCAGGTGACCATGAAGACCGTCTGTGGTACGCCGGGGTACTGTGGTAAGTTCAAGACCTCTACGACTACGTGATCTCTAGAGTAGTATGTAATGGTGTAGTAGTAGTAGTAGTACATGATGTAGTGGCAGTAGTACATGTAGTAACATTAGTAGATGATGTAGTAACAGTAGTACATGTTGTAGTAACATTAGTAGATGATGTAGTAGTAGATGGTATAGTAACAGTAGTACATGTTGTAGTAACATTAGTAGATGGTATAGTAGTATATGATGTAGTAGCAGTAGTACATGTTGTAGTAACATTAGTAGATGATGTAGTAACAGTAGTACATGTTGTAGTAACATTAGTAGATGGTGTAGTAGTAGATGGTGTAGTAGCAGTAGTACATGTTGTAGTAACATTAGTAGATGGTGTAGTCGCAGTAGTACATGTTGTAGTAACATTAGTAGATGGTGTAGTAGTAGATGGTGTAGTAGCAGTAGTACAGGTCTCTCTTGCCTGCAGTGACCTTGATGAGAGAGTGCAGTCGCTTTGCTGCTTGCTCTTGCCTCTGCTTGCCTCTGCTTGCATTTTCTTGCATTTTCTTGCTTCAATTTGCCAGATATATCACATATATCTTGCCAGATATATCACATATATCACTCTTCAACGTTTGAGTGAAGACAAATCCGTCGGAAGGTCGTCGAGCTATTTGGATTGTTGGCTAATGCTAACTAGCAGCTAAGTTAAAGCTAAGTAGCAGCAAGATGCCCCCCTTTTCCACGGATGACTACTACAAACTCCTACAGAAGATTGCAGTCTTGGAAACAAAAATCTACCGACTAGAAGTAAATGCGGAGGTAAATGGACTGTGTGGGAATGATACCACTCTACCATGGACTAAAAACACTGGACAAACGCTAGCTAAGACACAGCTAACTAGCACAACCAGGCCTACCAAGAAACAGGAGGAGAGAGCAGATAATGAATCTTCAAATGGTAGTCCTCCCTGGAACTCTCTCGGTGCAAAGCCGAAGAGAAAATATGTGGGAGGACGACTAACAGGCAGAGTCCAGCGCCCTGAGATTAGTGATGCGACTGGCTGGCCTGCACTAGCACACAGGCAGAACTCCTCCTCAACCCCTGCACCCAGATGGACAAAGCCAAGGACAGCTAAGAAAAGTAAAACCTGCAAAACACCTCCACAACAACCAAGCCTACAACTTCAAAACAGATTTGCTCCATTGTCGCAGGATCCTAAATCTCCATCTGATGACCTGGATAAGCAGCTATCTCCTCAAAGCGGGGTAAGAACTGAGAGTCAATGTGAGAGTAAAAGGCCGCAGGCAAAGCTAGTGACTGGGCCTGAGACTCTGATTGTTGGTGACTATGCTGTAAAAGATGTCAGAAAACTGTGCAGCAAGAACACCAAAATACTCTGCTTTCCGAAAGATATGGTCTCTGACATGAGAGACAAAATCCTGGACATCGTAGCTGACTATCCCACAGCGAAAAACATCATCGTGCATACAGGAAGCTGTGATGTTGTGAAACAACAGTCTGAAGTTCTGAAGCGAGACTTTATTGATCTGTTAAACACAGTCAGCCCTGTCAAGGCTGAGGTGTTCATCAGTGGCCCTCTCCCAACAGTCAGAGGAGGAGATGAAGGATTCAGCAGGCTGTTTGCACTGAACAGATGGCTGTCAACTGCATGTACTGACCATTCAGTACATTTTATCAACAATTTCTACCTTTTCTGGGAGCGCAGACATCTTTTTACAGCGCATGGAGTTTGCCTAAACAAGTCAGGGGTAAAATTGTTTACCTCTATCTAACCTATTTTTCTCTCTGCGTCACTCGTCTGTCCCAACTGCCAAGGACAAGATACAAGAGGAGTCTAAACAAGAGATAACCACACAGCATCGCCATGGAGACCTTACGGGAAGGATGCCCCCGCCTAACGCCCCACCCTTCCTAGACGCGGAGTCTTTACCTCCCTCCCCAGCACCTACTTCAGGTCCATACTTTGGACTGCAAAGTATGGACTTCCTAGACGAGGAGTCTTTACCTCCCTCCCCAGCACCTACTTCTATTTCGGGTCCATACTTTGGATCGCAAGCCTCTCTCACACTCTCCCCATCCTCCCCCCACCTGGAGTTCACTGACCACATGAAAGAGCTGGTCATTGCTGGAACCAAACACACTCCTCTCCCCACTCCTCGACGGTACTACGACCATCCTCTGTCTCCCCTAAATAATTGATATCTTCTGGGTCCAGGCTACAAGGCTAATGATACCAATGACTCTCTCCAGGAAAGGTCGGGGCCCTGTTTGCAGCTAGCCGTTTCAATTCCTGTCCTGCAAGTTCATAGAAAAGGAAAGGTGCGAAGAAACAATAGTAAACATGCAAACTTATCAAACTTAGCATACATTCCTCGTCAGCCTGTCCAAATAAATTGGGCAAAGAAAGCTTTAACCACATTAAACTTAGCTTTATTAAATGTCAGGTCTCTGTCAGGAAAAACATTTTTAATCAATGATTTTATTATGAGGCACAAACTGGACATTTTGTTTTTAACTGAAACTTGGTTAAATCAAGATAACAAGTGCAGCTGTTCTTATTGAATCAACACCTCCCAACTTCAGTTTCATGAGCGAAACAAGAGCGCATAAGAAAGGAGGTGGAGTTGCTGTTTTATTTAATGATTCTCTTCAATGCAAGCAGATGCCCTTTGGTCATTTTAGTTCTTTTGAATATGTGGCTCTGAATTCCACTCAAGCTTTATTCCTAAACATTTACAGACCGCCTAAATACTGTGCAACCTTCTTTGATGAGTTTACTGAACTGCTGTCTGTAATCTGTATTGATTTTGACTGTGTTGTTATTGTTGGTGACTTTAATATCCATGTTGATAATCCCCAGGACAGAGAGTCTATAGAACTATGTGGTGTCCTTGATAACTATGATCTGACTCAGCATGTGACAGGATCCACCCACAACAGGGGGCACACTCTGGACCTAATCATCACCAAAGGTGTAACCATTTCCAAGGTTGCTGTGACTGATGTTGCACTCTCTGATCATTTCTGTGTTTTCTTTGAGAGTGCAATCTCCTTGCACACAAATGTCCAAACCAAGGTTGTGACAAAGCGTTACATCTCTGAAAACACCAGTGAACTATTTATTCAGAAGTTCTCCTCCACACCAGCCCTCTCTTGCCTCTCAGTCAATGAGCTTGTAGATGGCTTCAATTTTAAAGTTAAAAATATTATTGATGCCATTGCACCCACAAAAGTGAAGGTTGTCTCGGGTAAGCAAAGATCTCCTTGGAGAAATGCTACGCTGGTCAAAATAGAGAAACGAGAGTGTCGGAAAGCTGAGCGCAGGTGGCGAAAAACTAATCTCCAGGTTCACTGTGACATCTAAAAAGAGAGACTTCGCAATTATAATTTGGAACTTAGAAATGCAAGGCAGTCATTCTTCTCTGACATCATAACCAAAAACAAGAACAATACACGCGCCTTATTTGCTACTGTCGACAGGCTAACAAACCCTCCACTGTCGGTAGCTGCTGAACTCCAATCCACCTGGGCATGCAATCAATTTGCCTCCTTTTTTACTGACAAAATTCAGAAAATTAGACAAGCAGTCAGTGCCTCCACATCAACCACAGGATATGTGTTGTCCCGATCTCTGAATAACATCCATTCAAATATCATGACACAATTTCATTCAATCGACCGTAGAAGCCTAGAAGACATTATACAACATCTGAAGTCATCCTCCTGCTGCTTGGATATTCTACCAACACACTTTTTCAAAAATATTTCAAACTGCATGACCACTGATCTTTTACAAATTGTAAACACATCCCTTCTCTCAGGTGTCTTCCCACAAGCCCTAAAAACTGCAGTTATTAAACCACTCCTAAAGAAGGTTAGTTTAGACTCCGCAACGATGAAAAATTATCGGCCAATATCAAACCTCCCATTTTTAAGTAAAATAATTGAAAAAGCGGTTTTCCAACAGCTGACCAACTTCTTGACCGTAAATAACTGCTTTGATGTTTTCCAGTCAGGCTTTCGACAGCACCACAGCACTGAAACTGCTCTTGTTAAGGTTTTCAACGACATCCACTTAAACATAGACAACAGCAGAAGTTCAGTCTTAGTGTTACTAGATCTCAGTGCTGCATTCGACACGGTCGACCATGCCATACTCCTAGAAAGACTAAAAATCTGGGTGGGACTCTCTGGCACAGCACTTAACTGGTTTGAATCCTACTTGAAGGGCCGAGAATACTTTGTGTCCGTAGCTGATTACACATCAGAGCTGACTAAAATGACATGTGGTGTTCCCCAAGGTTCAATACTGGGGCCTCTTCTGTTCAACATCTACATGCTTCCACTAGCTCAGATTATGGAAAACAACAAAGTGTGTTATCATAATTATGCAGACGACACACAAATCTACATAACTATGTCACCAGGGGACTATAATCCCATACAAGGGCTGGGTAACTGCATTGAACAAATCAACAACTGGATGTGCCAGAATTTTCTTCAATTAAACAAAGATAAAACAGAAGTAATTGTTTTTGGTACCAAGGACGAACAATTGAAAATCACCGCTCAGCTTCAGTCACTGATGTTAAAACCCACAAACCAAGCCAGAAATCTAGGTGTAGTTATGGATTCAGACCTCAACCTGAACAGCCATATCAAGACAATTACAAAATCAGCCTATTATCACCTGAAGAATATATCAAGGATTAGAGGACTTATGTCTCAACAGGATTTGGAAAAACTTGTCCACGCATTTATCTTCAGCAGACTGGACTACTGTAACGGTGTGTTTACAGGTCTCTGTAAAAAGTCCGTCAGAAAGCTGCAGCTGATTCAGAACGCTGCAGCTCGAGTCCTCACTAAGACCAGGAGGGTGGATCACATCACTCCAGTTCTGAGGTCTTTGCACTGGCTTCCTGTCCAACAAAGAATTGACTTTAAAATCCTGCTGTTGGTTTACAAAGCACTGAATGGTTTTGGGCCAAAATACATCTCTGATCTGCTGCTACCTTATGAACCATCCCGAGCCCTCAGGTCATCTGGGACCGGTCTACTTTCTGTTCCCAGAGTCAGAACTAAACATGGAGAAGCAGCGTTCAGTTTTTCTGCTCCACATATCTGGAACAAAGTCCCAGAAAGCTGCAGGTCTGCTGAGACCCTCAGCTCATTTAAATCAAGATTGAAGACTTTTCTGTTTGCTGCTGCCTTTAATTGAACCACATTCAATTAATATATTAATCAATTTCCTGCATTTCTGCATTTTACTACTGAATTGTATTTCTTACACTGTTTCTTTAATTGTTTTTAAATCTCCTTTTCTTTTGCCTTGTGTTTTGATGCTTTTAATGGTTTTTATGTGAAGCACTTTGAATTACCTTGTTGTTGAAATGTGCTATACAAATAAATTTGCCTTGCCTTGCCTTACATGTTGTAGTAACATTAGTAGATGGTGTAGTAGTAGATGATGTAGTAGTAGATGGTGTAGTAACAGTAGTACATGTTGTAGTAACATTAGTAGATGGTGTAGTAGTAGATGGTGTAGTAGCAGTAGTACATGTTGTAGTACCATTAGTAGATGGTGTAGTAGTAGATGGTGTGGTAGCAGTAGTACATGTTGTAGTAACATTAGTAGATGGTGTAGTAGTAGATGATGTAGTAACAGTAGTACATGTTGTAGTAACATTAGTAGATGGTGTAGTAGTAGATGGTGTAGTAACAGTAGTACATGTTGTAGTAACATTAGTAGATGGTGTAGTAGTAGATGATGTAGTAACAGTAGTACATGTTGTAGTAACATTAGTAGATGGTGTAGTAGTAGATGATGTAGTAGTAGATGGTGTAGTAACAGTAGTACATGTTGTAGTAACATTAGTAGATGGTGTAGTAGTAGATGGTGTAGTAGCAGTAGTACATGTTGTAGTAACATTAGTAGATGATGTAGTAATAGTAGTACATGTTGTAGTAACATTAGTAGATGGTGTAGTAGTAGATGATGTAGTAACAGTAGTACATGTTGTACCATTAGTAGATGGTGTAGTAGTAGATGGTGTCGTAGCAGTAGTACATGTTGTAGTAACATTAGTAGATGGTGTAGTAGTAGATGGTGTAGTAGCAGTAGTACATGTTGTAGTAACATTAGTAGATGGTGTAGTAGTAGATGATGTAGTAACAGTAGTACATGTTGTAGTAACATTAGTAGATGGTGTAGTAGTATATGATGTAGTAGTAGATGGTGTAGTAACAGTAGTAGATGTTGTAGTAACATTAGTAGATGGTGTAGTAGTAGATGGTGTAGTAGCAGTAGTACATGTTGTAGTAACATTAGTAGATGATAGAGTAACAGTAGTACATGTTGTAGTAACATTAGTAGATGGTGTAGTAGTAGATGATGTAGTAACAGTAGTACATGTTGTAGTAACATTAGTAGATGGTGTAGTAGTAGATGGTGTAGTAACAGTAGTACATGTTGTAGTAACATTAGTAGATGGTGTAGTAGTAGATGATGTAGTAACAGTAGTACATGTTGTAGTAACATTAGTAGATGGTGTAGTAGTAGATGATGTAGTAGTAGATGGTGTAGTAACAGTAGTACATGTTGTAGTAACATTAGTAGATGGTGTAGTAGTAGATGGTGTAGTAGCAGTAGTACATGTTGTAGTAACATTAGTAGATGATGTAGTAATAGTAGTACATGTTGTAGTAACATTAGTAGATGGTGTAGTAGTAGATGATGTAGTAACAGTAGTACATGTTGTACCATTAGTAGATGGTGTAGTAGTAGATGGTGTCGTAGCAGTAGTACATGTTGTAGTAACATTAGTAGATGGTGTAGTAGTAGATGGTGTAGTAGCAGTAGTACATGTTGTAGTAACATTAGTAGATGGTGTAGTAGTAGATGATGTAGTAACAGTAGTACATGTTGTAGTAACATTAGTAGATGGTGTAGTAGTATATGATGTAGTAGTAGATGGTGTAGTAACAGTAGTAGATGTTGTAGTAACATTAGTAGATGGTGTAGTAGTAGATGGTGTAGTAGCAGTAGTACATGTTGTAGTAACATTAGTAGATGATGGAGTAACAGTAGTACATGTTGTAGTAACATTAGTAGATGGTGTAGTAGTAGATGATGTAGTAACAGTAGTACATGTTGTAGTAACATTAGTAGATGGTGTAGTAGTAGATGGTGTAGTAACAGTAGTACATGTTGTAGTAACATTAGTAGATGGTGTAGTAGTAGATGATGTAGTAACAGTAGTACATGTTGTAGTAACATTAGTAGATGGTGTAGTAGTAGATGATGTAGTAGTAGATGGTGTAGTAACAGTAGTACATGTTGTAGTAACATTAGTAGATGGTGTAGTAGTAGATGGTGTAGTAGCAGTAGTACATGTTGTAGTAACATTAGTAGATGATGTAGTAATAGTAGTACATGTTGTAGTAACATTAGTAGATGGTGTAGTAGTAGATGATGTAGTAACAGTAGTACATGTTGTACCATTAGTAGATGGTGTAGTAGTAGATGGTGTCGTAGCAGTAGTACATGTTGTAGTAACATTAGTAGATGGTGTAGTAGTAGATGGTGTAGTAGCAGTAGTACATGTTGTAGTAACATTAGTAGATGGTGTAGTAGTAGATGATGTAGTAACAGTAGTACATGTTGTAGTAACATTAGTAGATGGTGTAGTAGTATATGATGTAGTAGTAGATGGTGTAGTAACAGTAGTAGATGTTGTAGTAACATTAGTAGATGGTGTAGTAGTAGATGGTGTAGTAGCAGTAGTACATGTTGTAGTAACATTAGTAGATGATAGAGTAACAGTAGTACATGTTGTAGTAACATTAGTAGATGGTGTAGTAGTAGATGGTGTAGTAACAGTAGTACATGTTGTAGTAACATTAGTAGATGGTGTAGTAGTAGATGATGTAGTAACAGTAGTACATGTTGTAGTAACATTAGTAGATGGTGTAGTAGTAGATGATGTAGTAGTAGATGGTGTAGTAACAGTAGTACATGTTGTAGTAACATTAGTAGATGGTGTAGTAGTAGATGGTGTAGTAGCAGTAGTACATGTTGTAGTAACATTAGTAGATGATGTAGTAATAGTAGTACATGTTGTAGTAACATTAGTAGATGGTGTAGTAGTAGATGATGTAGTAACAGTAGTACATGTTGTACCATTAGTAGATGGTGTAGTAGTAGATGGTGTCGTAGCAGTAGTACATGTTGTAGTAACATTAGTAGATGGTGTAGTAGTAGATGGTGTAGTAGCAGTAGTACATGTTGTAGTAACATTAGTAGATGGTGTAGTAGTAGATGATGTAGTAACAGTAGTACATGTTGTAGTAACATTAGTAGATGGTGTAGTAGTATATGATGTAGTAGTAGATGGTGTAGTAACAGTAGTAGATGTTGTAGTAAGATTAGTAGATGGTGTAGTAGTAGATGGTGTAGTAGCAGTAGTACATGTTGTAGTAACATTAGTAGATGATGGAGTAACAGTAGTACATGTTGTAGTAACATTAGTAGATGGTGTAGTAGTAGATGATGTAGTAACAGTAGTACATGTTGTAGTAACATTAGTAGATGGTGTAGTAGTAGATGGTGTAGTAACAGTAGTACATGTTGTAGTAACATTAGTAGATGGTGTAGTAGTATATGATGTAGTAGTAGATGGTGTAGTAACAGTAGTAGATGTTGTAGTAACATTAGTAGATGGTGTAGTAGTAGATGGTGTAGTAGCAGTAGTACATGTTGTAGTAACATTAGTAGATGATGGAGTAACAGTAGTACATGTTGTAGTAACATTAGTAGATGGTGTAGTAGTAGATGATGTAGTAACAGTAGTACATGTTGTAGTAACATTTGTAGATGGTGTAGTAGTAGATGATGTAGTAACAGTAGTACATGTTGTAGTAACATTAGTAGATGATGTAGTAACAGTAGTACATGTTGTAGTAACATTAGTAGATGGTGTAGTAGTAGATGATGTAGTAACAGTAGCACATGTTGGAGTAACATTGGTAGATGGTGTAGTAGTAGATGATGTAGTAACAGTAGTACATGTTGGAGTAACATTAGTAGATGGTGTAGTAGTAGATGGTGTAGTAGTATATGATGTAGTAACAGTCGTACATGTTGGAGTAACATTAGTAGATGGTGTAGTAGTAGATGATGTAGTAACAGTAGTACATGTTGGAGTAACATTAGTAGATGGTGTAGTAGTAGATGGTGTAGTAGTATATGATGTAGTAACAGTCGTACATGTTGGAGTAACATTAGTAGATGGTGTAGTAGTAGATGGTGTAGTAGTAGATGATGTAGTAACAGTAGTACATGTTGTAGTAACATTAGTAGATGGTGTAGTATATGGTGTAGTAACAGTAGTACATGTTGTAGTAACATTAGTAGATGGTGTAGTATATGGTGTAGTAACAGTAGTACATGTTGTAGTAACATTTGTAGATGGTGTAGTAGTAGATGATGTAGTAACAGTAGTACATGTTGTAGTAACATTAGTAGATGGTGTAGTAGTAGATGATGTAGTAACAGTAGTACATGTTGTAGTAACATTAGTAGATGGTGTAGTAGTAGATGATGTAGTAACAGTAGTACATGTTGTAGTAACATTAGTAGATGGTGTAGTAGTAGATGATGTAGTAACAGTAGTACATGTTGGAGTAACATTAGTAGATGGTGTAGTAGTAGATGATGTAGTAACAGTAGCACATGTTGGAGTAACATTAGTAGATGGTGTAGTAGTAGATGATGTAGTAACAGCAGTACATGTTGGAGTAACATTAGTAGATGGTGTAGTAGTAGATGGTGTAGTAGTATATGATGTAGTAACAGTCGTACATGTTGGAATAACATTAGTAGATGGTGTAGTAGTAAATGGTGTAGTAGTATATGATGTAGTAACAGTAGTACATGTTGTAGTAACATTAGTAGATGGCGTAGTAGTAGATGATGTAGTGACAGTAGTACATTTTGTAGTAACATTAGTAGATGGTGTCGTATATGGTGTAGTAACAGTAGTACATGTTGTAGTAACATTAGTAGATGGTGTAGTAGTATATGGTGTAGTAATAGTAGTACATGTTGTAGTAACATTTGTAGATGGTGTAGTAGTAGATGGTGTAGTAGCAGTAGTACATGTTGTTGTAACATTAGTAGATGGTGTAGTAGTAGATGATGTAGTAACAGTAGCACATGTTGGAGTAACATTGGTAGATGGTGTAGTAGTAGATGATGTAGTAACAGTCGTACATGTTGGAGTAACATTAGTAGATGGTGTAGTAGTAGATGATGTAGTAACAGTAGCACATGTTGGAGTAACATTGGTAGATGGTGTAGTAGTAGATGATGTAGTAACAGTAGTACATGTTGGAGTAACATTAGTAGATGGTGTAGTAGTAGATGGTGTAGTAGTATATGATGTAGTAACAGTCGTACATGTTGGAGTAACATTAGTAGATGGTGTAGTAGTAGATGGTGTAGTAGTATATGATGTAGTAACAGTAGTACATGTTGTAGTAACATTAGTAGTTGGCGTAGTAGTAGATGATGTAGTAACAGTAGTACATGTTGTAGTAACATTAGTAGATGGTGTAGTATATGGTGTAGTAACAGTAGTACATGTTGTAGTAACATTAGTAGATGGTGTAGTATATGGTGTAGTAACAGTAGTACATGTTGTAGTAACATTTGTAGATGGTGTAGTAGTAGATGATGTAGTAACAGTAGTACATGTTGTAGTAACATTAGTAGATGGTGTAGTAGTAGATGATGTAGTAACAGTAGTACATGTTGTAGTAACATTAGTAGATGGTGTAGTAGTAGATGATGTAGTAACAGTAGTACATGTTGGAGTAACATTAGTAGATGGTGTAGTAGTAGATGGTGTAGTAACAGTAGTACATGTTGGAGTAACATTAGTAGATGGTGTAGTAGTAGATGATGTAGTAGCAGTAGTACATGTTGTAGTAACATTAGTAGATGGTGTAGTAGTAGATGATGTAGTAACAGTAGTACATGTTGTAGTAACATTAGTAGATGGTGTAGTAGTAGATGGTGTAGTGACAGTAGTACATGTTGTAGTAACATTAGTAGATGGTGTAGTAGTAGATGATGTAGTAACAGTAGTACATGTTGTAGTAACATTAGTAGATGGTGTAGTAGTAGATGATGTAGTAGTAGATGGTGTAGTAACAGTAGTACATGTTGTAGTAACATTAGTAGATGGTGTAGTAGTAGATGATGTAGTAGTAGATGGTGTAGTAACAGTAGTACATGTTGTAGTAACATTAGTAGATGGTGTAGTAGTAGATGGTGTAGTAGCAGTAGTACATGTTGTAGTAACATTAGTAAATGATGTAGTAACAGTAGTACATGTTGTAGTAACATTAGTAGATGGTGTAGTAGTAGATGATGTAGTAACAGTAGCACATGTTGGAGTAACATTAGTAGATGGTGTAGTAGTAGATGATGTAGTAACAGCAGTACATGTTGGAGTAACATTAGTAGATGGTGTAGTAGTAGATGGTGTAGTAGTATATGATGTAGTAACAGTCGTACATGTTGGAATAACATTAGTAAATGGTGTAGTAGTAGATGGTGTAGTAGTATATGATGTAGTAACAGTAGTACATGTTGTAGTAACATTAGTAGATGGCGTAGTAGTAGATGATGTAGTGACAGTAGTACATTTTGTAGTAACATTAGTAGATGGTGTCGTATATGGTGTAGTAACAGTAGTACATGTTGTAGTAACATTAGTAGATGGTGTAGTAGTATATGGTGTAGTAATAGTAGTACATGTTGTAGTAACATTTGTAGATGGTGTAGTAGTAGATGGTGTAGTAGCAGTAGTACATGTTGTAGTAACATTAGTAGATGGTGTAGTAGTAGATGATGTAGTAACAGTAGTACATGTTGGAGTAACATTAGTAGATGGTGTAGTCGTAGATGGTGTAGTAACAGTAGTACATGTTGGAGTAACATTAGTAGATGGTGTAGTAGTAGATGATGTAGTAGCAGTAGTACATGTTGTAGTAACATTAGTAGATGGTGTAGTAGTAGATGATGTAGTAACAGTAGTACATGTTGTAGTAACATTAGTAGATGGTGTAGTTGTAGATGGTGTAGTAACAGTAGTACATGTTGTCGTAACATTAGTAGATGGTGTAGTAGTAGATGATGTAGTAACAGTAGTACATGTTGTAGTAACATTAGTAGATGGTGTAGTAGTAGATGATGTAGTAGTAGATGGTGTAGTAACAGTAGTACATGTTGTAGTAACATTAGTAGATGGTGTAGTAGTAGATGGTGTAGTAGCAGTAGTACATGTTGTAGTAACATTAGTAGATGATGTAGTAACAGTAGTACATGTTGTAGTAACATTAGTAGATGGTGTAGTAGTAGATGATGTAGTAACAGTAGTACATGTTGTACCATTAGTAGATGGTGTAGTAGCAGTAGTAGATGTTGTAGTAACATTAGTAGATGGTGTAGTAGTAGATGGTGTAGTAGCAGTAGTACATGTTGTAGTAACATTAGTAGATGGTGTAGTAGTAGATGATGTAGTAACAGTAGTACATGTTGTAGTAACATTAGTAGATGATGTAGTAACAGTAGTACATGTTGTAGTAACATTAGTAGATGGTGTAGTAGTAGATGATGTAGTAACAGTAGCACATGTTGGAGTAACATTAGTAGATGGTGTAGTAGTAGATGATGTAGTAACAGTAGTACATGTTGGAGTAACATTAGTAGATGGTGTAGTAGTAGATGGTGTAATATATGGTGTAGTAACAGTCGTACATGTTGGAGTAACATTAGTAGATGGTGTAGTAGTAGATGGTGTAGTAGTATATGATGTACTAACAGTAGTACATGTTGTAGTAACATTAGTAGATGGCGTAGTAGTAGATGATGTAGTAACAGTAGTACATGTTGTAGTAACATTAGTATATGGTGTAGTATATGGTGTAGTAACTAGTACATGTTGTAGTAACATTAGTAGATGGTGTAGTAGTATATGGTGTAGTAACAGTAGTACATGTTGTAGTAACATTTGTAGATGGTGTAGTAGTAGATGGTGTAGTAGCAGTAGTACATGTTGTTGTAACATTAGTAGATGGTGTAGTAGTAGATGATGTAGTAACAGTAGTACATGTTGTAGTAACATTAGTAGATGGTGTAGTAGTAGATGATGTAGTAACAGTAGTACATGTTGGAGTAACATTAGTAGATGGTGTAGTAGTAGATGATGTAGTAACAGTAGTACATGTTGGAGTAACATTAGTAGATGGTGTAGTAGTAGATGGTGTAGTAACAGTAGTATATGATGTAGTAACATTAGTAGATGGTGTAGTAGTAGATGATGTAGTAACAGTAGTACATGTTGTAGTAACATTAGTAGATGGTGTAGTAGTAGATGGTGTAGTAACAGTAGTACATGTTGTAGTAACATTAGTAGATGGTGTAGTAGTAGATGATGTAGTAACAGTAGTACATGTTGTAGTAACATTAGTAGATGGTGTAGTAGTAGATGATGTAGTAGTAGATGGTGTAGTAACAGTAGTACATGTTGTAGTAACATTAGTAGATGGTGTAGTAGTAGATGGTGTAGTAGCAGTAGTACATGTTGTAGTAACATTAGTAGATGATGTAGTAACAGTAGTACATGTTGTAGTAACATTAGTAGATGGTGTAGTAGTAGATGATGTAGTAACAGTAGTACATGTTGTACCATTAGTAGATGGTGTAGTAGTAGATGGTGTAGTAGCAGTAGTACATGTTGTAGTAACATTAGTAGATGGTGTAGTAGTAGATGGTGTAGTAGCAGTAGTACATGTTGTAGTAACATTAGTAGATGGTGTAGTAGTAGATGATGTAGTAACAGTAGTACATGTTGTAGTAACATTAGTAGATGATGTAGTAACAGTAGTACATGTTGTAGTAACATTAGTAGATGGTGTAGTAGTAGATGATGTAGTAACAGTAGCACATGTTGGAGTAACATTAGTAGATGGTGTAGTAGTAGATGATGTAGTAACAGTAGTACATGTTGGAGTAACATTAGTAGATGGTGTAGTAGTAGATGGTGTAGTAATATATGATGTAGTAACAGTCGTACATGTTGGAGTAACATTAGTAGATGGTGTAGTAGTAGATGGTGTAGTAGTATATGATGTAGTAACAGTAGTACATGTTGTAGTAACATTAGTAGATGGCGTAGTAGTAGATGATGTAGTAACAGTAGTACATGTTGTAGTAACATTAGTAGATGGTGTAGTAGTAGATGGTGTAGTGACAGTAGTACATGTTGTAGTAACATTAGTAGATGGTGTAGTAGTAGATGATGTAGTAACAGTAGTACATGTTGTAGTAACATTAGTAGATGGTGTAGTAGTAGATGATGTAGTAGTAGATGGTGTAGTAACAGTAGTACATGTTGTAGTAACATTAGTAGATGGTGTAGTAGTAGATGATGTAGTAGTAGATGGTGTAGTAACAGTAGTACATGTTGTAGTAACATTAGTAGATGGTGTAGTAGTAGATGGTGTAGTAGCAGTAGTACATGTTGTAGTAACATTAGTAGATGATGTAGTAACAGTAGTACATGTTGTAGTAACATTAGTAGATGGTGTAGTAGTAGATGATGTAGTAACAGTAGCACATGTTGGAGTAACATTAGTAGATGGTGTAGTAGTAGATGATGTAGTAACAGCAGTACATGTTGGAGTAACATTAGTAGATGGTGTAGTAGTAGATGGTGTAGTAGTATATGATGTAGTAACAGTCGTACATGTTGGAATAACAGTAGATGGTGTAGTAGTAGATGGTGTAGTAGTATATGATGTAGTAACAGTAGTACATGTTGTAGTAACATTAGTAGATGGTGTCGTATATGGTGTAGTAACAGTAGTACATGTTGGAGTAACATTAGTAGATGGTGTAGTAGTAGATGGTGTAGTAACAGTAGTACATGTTGGAGTAACATTAGTAGATGGTGTAGTAGTATATGGTGTAGTAACAGTAGTACATGTTGTAGTAACATTAGTAGATGGTGTCGTATATGGTGTAGTAACAGTAGTACATGTTGGAGTAACATTAGTAGATGGTGTAGTAGTAGATGGTGTAGTAACAGTAGTACATGTTGGAGTAACATTAGTAGATGGTGTAGTAGTATATGGTGTAGTAACAGTAGTACATGTTGTAGTAACATTAGTAGATGGTGTAGTAGTAGATGATGTAGTAACAGTAGTACATGTTGTAGTAACATTAGTAGATGATGTAGTAGTAGATGATGTAGTAACAGTAGTACATGTTGTAGTAACATTAGTAGATGGTGTAGTAGTAGATGATGTAGTAACAGTAGTACATGTTGGAGTAACATTAGTAGATGGTGTAGTAGTAGATGGTGTAGTAACAGTAGTACATGTTGGAGTAACATTAGTAGATGGTGTAGTAGTATATGATGTAGTAACAGTAGTACATGTTGGAGTAACATTAGTAGATGGTGTAGTAGTAGATGATGTAGTAACAGTAGTACATGTTGGAGTAACATTAGTAGATGGTGTAGTAGTAGATGATGTAGTAACAGTAGTACATGTTGGAGTAACATTAGTAGATGGTGTAGTAGTAGATGATGTAGTAACAGTAGTACATGTTGGAGTAACATTAGTAGATGGTGTAGTAGTAGATGGTGTAGTAACAGTAGTACATGTTGGAGTAACATTAGTAGATGGTGTAGTAGTATATGGTGTAGTAACAGTAGTACATGTTGTAGTAACATTAGTAGATGGTGTAGTAGTAGATGATGTAGTAACAGTAGTACATGTTGTAGTAACATTAGTAGATGATGTAGTAGTAGATGATGTAGTAACAGTAGTACATGTTGTAGTAACATTAGTAGATGGTGTAGTAGTAGATGATGTAGTAACAGTAGTACATGTTGGAGTAACATTAGTAGATGGTGTAGTAGTAGATGGTGTAGTAACAGTAGTACATGTTGGAGTAACATTAGTAGATGGTGTATTGTCAGTTGTAGGTGTGTTCAATGACCTGCGTTGCTCTGATGTCTGTCAGCGAGCAGCAGTGCGTTCACTGCAGATGCTGCTCTGTGGTGTATCACAATACTCTCAGTTAGAGCTTCTGTCAGCCATCTGTTGGCTAACGGACTCCTCTGCCTGCAGCTCCAGAGATCCTGCGGGGAAAAGCTTACGGCCCTGAGGTGGACATGTGGTCGGTGGGCGTCATCCTCTACATCCTGTGAGTCCATTCACACCTCCTACCAGTCCCATGAAGGGATTGAGTATTGACTCACTCCTGTCAGTGTTTCACATCTAACTTTTATGGTCCTCCGTCTGTCTCATAACAGTGATGACATCATGTCAAACACTGCTTCCTGTTTATCTGTTACTGTGTTAGTGGTGCCTTTAAATGGGTTTGATGGTTTTTACAGTCATTAAGCTATAGAGGTTATTCTCTAATTGACTAATGTAAAAAGACTAAGTCTAGTAATGTTTGTTTTTGTTTTAAGTGTCTGAGCCACGAGCTAACCTCTTGAAATACAGCCTCATTATGAACTATGAGTACTTGTACCATGATCTACTGCGTCCTGTTCCCCAGACTCTGTGGGTTCGAGCCCTTCTTTGACCCGAGGGGGGATCAGTACATGTACAGTCGAATCCTCAACTGCGACTACGAGTTTGTGTCTCCGTGGTGGGACGACGTCTCCCTCAATGCCAAGGATCTGGTGAGTTCCTCTGATCCTAAGGACATCCTGACATGAAGCACTCAATTCTCTTATAAATTAAAACAAGTACCATGTATCAAGTCTTGCTTGAATGTTTTTTTTTCTTGAATAACTTAGACTTGTTCTGCACTTAAACATGTCTCAATCAGAATCAGAATCAGCTTTATTGGCCATGTATGTGTGCGCATACATGGAATTTGACTCCGGTTACACATTACTCTCATCGTACATACACACATGTGAAATATATACAATAAACAAGAGAAATATAAGAAAAACAAGGACATTTAACAGCTATACAATGTAGTAATTAGGACATGTTGTTATGCTATTTTGACCTCTTGTCCTCTGATAGGACACCGCTCCAAGTACGGAAATGTTTTGGTACTTTTTACGAGAGATTTATTATAGTTTGGCTGGTGCCGATCATCCTTTCCCACGAATGTTTTGTGAGAACCAAATGTGTGTTACATAACATGTTATATTAACTGTTTACGTGTGAGCCCAAATGAGTTCAGTTCAATTCAAGTTCAATTCAAAGTTTATGATGTTTTTCTTCAATAGTATCAATATATCCCAACAAAAAAAGTATATATATATATATATGATACAATAGTGCAAACAGGAAGTCGTGCAATATGACTTATTTATTGTTCATCAGAGTGACAGCAGAGAGAAGCTGTTCCTGTGTCTGGTGGTCTTGGCGTACAGAGCCCTGTAGCTCCTCCCAGAGGGGAGGAGGTGAACAGCTTGTGTCCAGGGTGTGAAGGGTCTGCAGAGATCTTTACATCCCGCTTCCTGACTCTGGAGGTGAACAAGTCCAGGAATGGAGGGCAGGCTGGAACCAATGATCCTCTCTGCAGACCTGACAAGTCCGTTGCAGTCTGTTCCTGTCCTGTTTGGTGGCTGATCCGAAACCACACAGTGATGGAGGAACAGAGAACAGACTGGATGATGGTGGAGTAGAAGAGGATCAGCAGCTCCTGAGGCAGGTTGAACTTCCTGAGCTGGAGCAGGAAGTACAACCTCTACTGGGCCTTTTTCCTGATGGTGTTGATGTTGGGGGCCCACTTCAGGTCCTGGGAGATTGTGGATCCCAGAAACCTGAAAGTCTGCACAGCGGACACAGTGTTGTTAAGTATGGTGAGGGGGGGGCAGTGTTGGGGGCTCCTGCTGAAGTCCACTGTCATCTCCACAGTGTTGAGCTTGTTCAGCTCCAGGATGTTCTGATCACACCAGAGGACCAGCTGTTCAACCTCCCGTCTGTACGCAGACTCATCACCGTCCCTGATGAGGCCGATGACCGTTGTGTCGTCTGAGAACTTCAGGAGTCTAACAGACGGGTCCTCTGAGGTGCAGTCGTTGGTGTAGAGGGAGAAGAGCAGTGGGGAGAGACCACATCCCTGGGGGGTCCAGTGCTGATGGTCCGGGTGCTGGACCACATCCCTGGGGGGTCCAATGCGGATGGTCCGGGTGCTGGATGTGGTGTTTCCCAGCCTCACCTGCTGCGTCCCGTCAGTCAGGAGGTTAGTGATCCACTGACAGGTGGAGGCTGCACAGTGAGCTGGAGAGTTTGGGTTGGAGTATCTCTGGGATGATGGTGTTGAACGCGGAGCTGAAGTCCACAAACAGAACCCTTCATATGACCCTGGGGAGTCGAGGTGTTGCAGCATGTAATGCAGTCCCATGCTGACTGCATCATCCACCGACCTGTTTGCACGGTAAGCAAACTGCAGGGGGTCCAGCAGGGGTCCTGTGATGTTCTTCAGATGGGACTTGACTTGAAAAGACTTGACTTGTACTTCTTTTGTCTGGAATGTGCTGTAAACCTGGACTGGGCTTAAGAAACATTCTTTTATCATTTCAGACTTGACTTAGACTTTTTCTCAAGTGGCTTGGATCCTCAAATGACATAATACTTGTCCTGGACTTGTGTGAAGAAACTTGAGACTTGACTTGTCGGCGCAATCAGACTTGACCTCTGAGTTCTTCCCTTCTGGACAAGCGGTTCTGAACTCGGTCCTGACCCTGTTCATCCTGACCCTGTTCATCTTGACCCTGTCTATCCTGACCCTGTTCATCTTGACCCTGTTCATCTTGACCCTGTCTATCCTGACCCTGTCTATACTGACCCTGTTCATCTTGACCCTGTCTATCCTGACCCTGTCTATACTGACCCTGTTCATCTTGACCCTGATAATCCTGACCCTGTCTATCCTGACCCTGTTCATCTTGACCCTGTTCATCCTGACCCTGTCTATCCTGACCCTGTTCATCTTGACCCTGTTCATCCTGACCCTGTCTATCCTGACCCTGATCATCCTGACCCTGTTCATCCTGACCCTGTCTATCCTGACCTTGTTCATCTTGACCCTGATCATCCTGACCCTGATCATCCTGACTCTGTTCATCTTGACCCTGTTCATCCTGACCCTGTTCATCCTGACCCTGTTCATCTTGACCCTGTTCATCCTGACCCTGTCTATACTGACCCTGTTCATCTTGACCCTGATCATCCTGACCCTGATCATCCTGACCCTGTTCATCCTGACCCTGTCTATCCTGACCCTGTCTATCCTGACCCTGTTCATCTTGACCCTGTTCATCTTGACCCTGTTCATCCTGACCCTGTCTATACTGACCCTGTTCATCTTGACCCTGATCATCCTGACCCTGATCATCCTGACCCTGTTCATCCTGACCCTGTTCATCTTGACCCTGTCTATCCTGACCCTGTTCATCCTGACCCTGTTCATCCTGACCCTGATCATCCTGACCCTGTTCATCCTGACCCTGTTCATCTTGACCCTGATCATCCTGACCCTGATCATCCTGACCCTGTTCATCCTGACCCTGTTCATCCTGACCCTGATCATCCTGACCCTGTTCATCCTGACCCTGTTCATCTTGACCCTGTTCATCCTGACCCTGTCTATCCTGACCCTGTTCATCCTGACCCTGTCTATCCTGACCCTGTCTATCCTGACCCTGTTCATCTTGACCCTGTCTATCCTGACCCTGTTCTTCTTGACCCTGTTCATCCTGACCCTGTTCATCTTGACCCTGTCTATCCTGACCCTGTTCATCCTGACCCTGTTCATCTTGACCCTGTTCATCCTGACCCTGTTTATCGTGACCCTGTTTATCTTGACCCTGTCTATCCTGACCCTGTTCAACCTGACCCTGTTTATCGTGACCCTGTTTATCTTGACCCAGTCTATCCTGACCCTGTTCATCCTGACCCTGTTTATCGTGACCCTGTTTATCTTGACCCTGTCTATCCTGACCCTGTTCATCCTGACCCTGTTCATCCTGACCCTGTTTATCGTGACCCTGTTTATCTTGACCCTGTCTATCCTGACCCTGTTCATCCTGACCCTGTTTATCGTGACCCTGTTTATCTTGACCCTGTCTATCCTGACCCTGTTCATCCTGACCCTGTTTATCGTGACCCTGTTCATCTTGACCCTGTTCATCCTGACCCTGTCTATCCTGACCCTGTTCATCCTGACCCTGTCTATCCTGACCCTGTTCATCCTGACCCTGTCTATCCTGACCCTGTTCATCCTGACCCTGTTCATCCTGACCCTGTCTATCCTGACCCTGTTCATCCTGACCCTGTCTATCCTGACCCTGTTCATCCTGACCCTATCTATCCTGACCCTGTTCATCCTGACCCTGTTCATCCTGACCCTGTCTATCCTGACCCTGTCTATCCTGACCCTGTTCATCTTGACCCTGTTCATCCTGACCCTGTTCATCTTGACCCTGTTCATCCTGACCCTGTTCATCCTGACCCTGTTCATCTTGACCCTGTTCATCCCGACCCTGTTCATCTTGACCCTTTTCATCTTGACCCTGTTCATCTTAACCCTGTTCATCCTGACCCTGTCTATCCTGACCCTGTTCATCTTGACCCTGTTCATCCTGACCCTGTTCATCTTGACCCTGTTCATCTTGACCCTGTTCATCCTGACCCTGTTCATCTTGACCCTGATCATCCTGACCCTGTTCATCCTGACCCTGTTCATCCTGACCCTGTCTATCTTGACCCTGTTCATCCTGACCCTGTCTATCCTGACCCTGTTCATCCTGACCCTGTCTATCCTGACCCTGTCTATCTTGATCCTGTTCATCCTGACCCTGTCTATCTTGACCCTGTTCATCCTGACCCTGTCTATCCTGACCCTGTCTATCTTGACCCTGTTCATCCTGACCCTGTTCATCTTGACCCTGTTCATCCTGACCCTGTTCATCCTGACCCTGTTCATCCTGACCCTGATCATCCTGACCCTGTTCATCTTGACCCTGTTCTTCTTGACCCTGTTCATCCTGACCCTGTTCTTCTTGACCCTGTTCATCTTGACCCTGTTCATCTTGACCCTGTTCATCCTGACCCTGTTCATCCTGACCCTGTTCATCTTGACCCTGTTCATCCTGACCCTGTCTATCCTGACCCTGTTCATCTTGACCCTGTTCATCCTGACCCTGATCATCCTGACCCTGTTCATCTTGACCCTGTTCATCCTGACCCTGTTCATCCTGACCCTGTCTATCTTGACCCTGTCTATCTTGACCCTGTCTATCCTGACCCTGTTCTTCTTGACCCTGTTCAGCCTGACCCTGTTCATCTTGACCCTGTCTATCCTGACCCTGTTCATCCTGACCCTGTTCATCTTGACCCTGTTCATCCTGACCCTGTTTAACCTGACCCTGTTTATCTTGACCCTGTCTATCCTGACCCTGTTCATCCTGACCCTGTTCATCCTGACCCTGTTCATCCTGACCCTGTCTATCCTGACCCTGTTCATCCTGACCCTGTCTATCCTGACCCTGTTCATCCTGACCCTGTTCATCCTGACCCTGTCTATCCTGACCCTGTTCATCCTGACCCTGTCTATCCTGACCCTGTTCATCCTGACCCTGTTGTCATCGGTGTGAGAACAGGATAGGGTCAGGGTCTGTTCTCTCTGTACAGGGGCTTCCAAACATTATGCATGACGCAGACATCTCTGGAAAAAAGAAATCGTGTCGAGCCCAGTAGGCCGAGAAAAACACACACAAATCGACGGTGGCCTGGACAGACCAAACAGAAGCAAACAGTATAGTTCAGTTCCTAACTGGCTAGAAATACACAGAGCGACATATTTTATACTACAATACCACAGTCACTGAGGTATTTGTACACATAATCTACAGGTGCTGTTTTCTGCATTTCTAATGTACCTACAAGGTATGTTCCTATCAGTGTGATCAATAAGAGAGAATCTGAGAGCTTTTGGTTCTGCCTCAGCCACCGTAGACAAACTCTCTTTAAAGAGGAACCAAACCTCCAGAACGTCCTGAAACCTTCAGATCCTCAGTCCTTCTTTAGCCCCGCCCACTTTTAGCGGTCCTATCAAATGCAAATGCAGTAAATAAAAAGCTTAAATTGTTTTAACTCTGGCCAGCAGGGGGGGCTGAAGCCTTCTCCCTAACCCTAACCCTGTCCACAGTGTTCCCCTGTCCACAGCGTTCACCTGTCCACAGCGTTCACCTGTCCTCAGGTGTTCCCCTGTCCACAGCGTTCACCTGTCC
Source organism: Ophthalmolycus amberensis (assembly GCA_024529925.1). NCBI lineage: Eukaryota > Metazoa > Chordata > Actinopteri > Perciformes > Zoarcidae > Ophthalmolycus > Ophthalmolycus amberensis. The sequence goes on along the minus strand of JAFEUB010000190.1, from coordinate 56,210 downwards.
ACAGCGTTCACCTGTCCTCAGGTGTTCACCTGTCCTCAGGTGTTCCCCTGTCCACAGCGTTCACCTGTCCTCAGGTGTTCACCTGTCCTCAGGTGTTCCCCTGTCCACAGCGTTCCCCTGTCCACAGCGTTCACCTGTCCTCAGGTGTTCCCCTGTCCACAGCGTTCACCTGTCCTCAGGTGTTCACCTGTCCTCAGGTGTTCCCCTGTCCACAGCGTTCACCTGTCCACAGCGTTCACCTGTCCTCAGGTGTTCCCCTGTCCACAGCGTTCACCTGGCCACAGCGGTCACCTGTCCACAGCGTTCCCCTGTCCACAGCGTTCAGCTGTCCACAGGTGTTCACCTGTCCTCAGGTGTTCCCCTGTCCACAGCGTTCACCTGTCCTCAGGTGTTCACCTGTCCTCAGGTGTTCCCCTGTCCACAGCGTTCCCCTGTCCACAGCGTTCACCTGTCCTCAGGTGTTCACCTGTCCTCAGGTGTTCCCCTGTCCACAGCGTTCACCTGTCCTCAGGTGTTCACCTGTCCTCAGGTGTTCCCCTGTCCACAGCGTTCCCCTGTCCACAGCATTCACCTGTCCACAGCGTTCACCTGTCCTCAGGTGTTCCCCTGTCCACAGCGTTCACCTGGCCACAGCGGTCACCTGTCCACAGCATTCCCCTGTCCACAGCGTTCAGCTGTCCACAGTGTTCACCTGTCCTCCGGTGTTCACCTGGCCACAGCGTTCACCTGTCCTCAGGTGTTCACCTGTCCACAGCGTTCACCTGTCCACAGCGTTCACCTGGCCACAGCGGTCACCTGTCCACAGCGTTCAGCTGTCCACAGCGTTCACCTGTCCTCAGGTGTTCCCCTGTCCACAGCGTTCACCTGGCCACAGCGGTCACCTGTCCACAGCGTTCAGCTGTCCACAGCATTCACCTGTCCTCAGGTGTTCACCTGTCCTCAGGTGTTCCCCTGTCCACAGCGTTACATTAGTAGATGGTGTAGTAGTAGATGGTGTAGTAGCAGTAGTACATGTTGTAGTAACATTAGTAGATGATGTAGTAACAGTAGTACATGTTGTAGTAACATTAGTAGATGGTATAGTAGTAGATGGTGTAGTAGCAGTAGTACATGTTGTAGTAACATTAGTAGATGGTGTAGTGACAGTAGTACATGTTGTAGTAACATTAGTAGATGGTGTAGTAGCAGTAGTACATGTTGTAGTAACATTAGTAGATGGTGTAGTAGCAGTAGTACATGTTGTATTAACATTAGTAGATGGTGTAGTAGTAGATGGTGTAGTAGCAGTAGTACATGTTGTAGTAACATTAGTAGATGGTGTAGTGACAGTAGTACATGTTGTAGTAACATTAGTAGATGGTGTAGTAGTAGATGGTGTAGTAGCATTAGTAGATGGTGTAGTAGCAGTAGTACATGTTGGAGTAACATTAGTAGATGGTGTAGTAGTAGTAGTACATGTTGTAGTAACATTAGTAGATGGTGTACTAGTAGATGATGTAGTAACAGTAGTACATGTTGTAGTAACATTAGTAGATGGTGTAGTAGTATATGGTGTAGTAGCAGTAGTACATGTTGTAGTAACATTAGTAGATGATGTAGTAACAGTCGTACATGTTGTAGTAACATTAGTAGATGGTGTAGTAGTAGATGGTGTAGTAGCAACAGATAGTAGTAGCAACTGGATGAACAGGGTGAACAGGGTAGCAGGGTGAACAGTAGTAGCAACTGTCATCCTCATCCTGACCCTGATCCTGACCCTGTTCATCCTGACCCTGATCATCCTGACCCTGTTCATCTTGACCCTGTTCTTCTTGACCCTGTTCATCCTGACCCTGTTCTTCTTGACCCTGTTCATCTTGACCCTGTTCATCTTGACCCTGTTCATCCTGACCCTGTTCATCCTGACCCTGTTCATCTTGACCCTGTTCATCCTGACCCTGTCTATCCTGACCCTGTTCATCTTGACCCTGTTCATCCTGACCCTGATCATCCTGACACTGTTCATCTTGACCCTGTTCATCCTGACCCTGTTCATCCTGACCCTGTCTATCTTGACCCTGTTCATCCTGACCCTGTTCATCCTGACCCTGTCTATCCTGACCCTGTTCATCCTGACCCTGTCTATCCTGACCCTGTTCATCCTGACCCTGTCTATCCTGACCCTGTTCATCCTGACCCTGTTCATCCTGACCCTGTCTATCCTGACCCTGTTCATCCTGACCCTGTCTATCCTGACCCTGTTCATCGTGACCCTGTTCATCCTGACCCTGTTCATCCTGACCCTGTCTATCCTGACCCTGTTCTTCTTGACCCTGTTCATCTTGACCCTGTTCATCTTGACCCTGTTCATCCTGACACTGTTCATCCTGACCCTGTCTATCCTGACCCTGTTCATCTTGACCCTGTTCATCCTGACCCTGTCTATCCTGACCCTGTTCATCTTGACCCTGTTCATCCTGACCCTGATCATCCTGACCCTGTTCATCTTGACCCTGTTCATCCTGACCCTGTCATCCTGACCTGTCTTGAGCCTGTTCATCCTGACCCTGTCTATCCTGACCCTGTCTATCTTGACCCTGTCTATCCTGACCCTGTTCTTCTTGACCCTGTTCAACCTGACCCTGTTCATCTTGACCCTGTCTATCCTGACCCTGTTCATCCTGACCCTGTTCATCTTGACCCTGTTCATCCTGACCCTGTTTATCGTGACCCTGTTTATCTTGACCCTGTCTATCCTGACCCTGTTCATCCTGACCCTGTTCATCCTGACCCTGTCTATCCTGACCCTGTTCATCCTGACCCTGTCTATCCTGACCCTGTTCATCCTGACCCTGTCTATCCTGACCCTGTTCATCCTGACCCTGTTCATCCTGACCCTGTCTATCCTGACCCTGTTCATCCTGACCCTGTCTATCCTGACCCTGTTCATCCTGACCCTGTTCATCTTGACCCTGTTCATCCTGACCCTTTTCATCTTGACCCTGTTCATCCTGACCCTGTTCATCTTGACCCTGTCTATCCTGACCCTGTTCATCCTGACCCTGTTCATCTTGACCCTGTTCATCTTGACCCTGTTCATCCTGACCCTGTTCATCTTGACCCTGATCATCTTGACCCTGTTCATCCTGACCCTGTTCATCCTGACCCTGTTCATCCTGACCTTGTCTATCTTGACCCTGTTCATCCTGACCCTGTCTATCCTGACCCTGTCTATCTTGACCCTGTTCATCCTGACCCTGTCTATCTTGACCCTGTTCATCCTGACCCTGTCTATCCTGACCCTGTCTATCTTGACCCTGTTCATCCTGACCCTGTTTATCCTGACCCTGTTCATCCTGACCCTGATCATCCTGACCCTGTTCATCTTGACCCTGTTCTTCTTGACCCTGTTCATACTGACCCTGTTCTTCTTGACCCTGTTCATCTTGACCCTGTTCATCTTAACCCTGTTCATCCTGACCCTGTTCATCCTGACCCTGTTCATCTTGTCCCTGTTCATCCTGACCCTGTCTATCCTGACCCTGTTCATCTTGACCCTGTTCATCCTGACCCTGATCATCCTGACCCTGTTCATCTTGACCCTGTTCATCCTGACCCTGTTTATCCTGACCCTGTCTATCTTGACCCTGTTCATCCTGACCCTGTTCATCCTGACCCTGTCTATCCTGACCCTGTCTATCCTGACCCTGTTCATCCTGACCCTGTCTATC
>JAFEUB010000190.1:0-47500 GCA_024529925.1 Ophthalmolycus amberensis | reverse complement strand
GGTGTTCACCTGTCCTCAGGTGTTCCCCTGTCCACAGCGTTCCCCTGTCCACAGCGTTCACCTGGCCACAGCGGTCACCTGTCCACAGCGTTCAGCTGTCCACAGTGTTCACCTGTCCACAGCGGTCACCTGTCCTCAGGTGTTCACCTGTCCACAGTGTTCACCTGTCCTCAGGTGTTCACCTGTCCACAGCGGTCACATGTCCTCAGCTGTTCAGCTGTCCACAGTGTTCACCTGTCCACAGCGTTCACTTCACCTGTCCTCAGGTGTTCACCTGTCCACAGCGTTCCCCTGTCCACAGCGTTCAGCTGTCCACGGTGTTCACCTGTCCTCCGGTGTTCACCTGTCCACAGCGTTCACCTGTCCTCAGGTGTTCACCTGTCCACAGCGTTCACCTGTCCACAGCGTTCAGCTGTCCACAGTGTTCACCTGTCCACAGCGTTCACCTGTCCTCAGGTGTTCACCTGTCCACAGCATTCACCTGTCCTCAGGTGTTCACCTGTCCACAGCGTTCCCCTGTCCACAGCGTTCAGCTGTCCACAGTGTTCACCTGTCCTCAGGTTTTCACCTGTCCACAGCGTTCACCTGTCCTCAGCGTTCACCTGTCCTCAGGTGTTCCGCTGTCCACAGCGTTCACCTGCCTACAGTGTTCACCTGTCCTTAGCGTTCACCTGTCCTCAGGTGTTCCCCTGTCCACAGCGTTCACCTGTCTACAGTGTTCACCTGTCCTCAGCGTTCACCTGTCCTCAGGTGTTCCCCTGTCCACAGCGTTCACCTGCCTACAGTGTTCACCTGTCCTCAGCGTTCACCTGTCCTCAGGTGTTCCCCTGTCCACAGCGTTCACCTGTCCTCAGCGTTCACCTGTCCTCAGGTGTTCCCCTGTCCACAGCGTTCACCTGTCCACAGCGTTCACCTGTCCTCAGCGTTCACCTGTCCTCAGGTGTTCCCCTGTCCACAGCGTTCACCTGTCTACAGTGTTCACCTGTCCTCAGCATTCACCTGTCCTCAGGTGTTCCCCTGTCCACAGCGTTCACCTGTCCACAGCGTTCACCTGTCCTCAGATGTTCCCCTGTCCTCAGGTGTTCACCTGTCCTTAGGTGTTCACCTGTCCACAGCGTTCACCTGTCCACAGCGTTCACCTGTCCTCAGGTTTTCACCTGTCCACAGCTTTCACCTGTCCTCAGGTTTTCACCTGTCCTCAGGTGTTCACCTGTCCACAGCGTTCACCTGTCCTCAGGTTTTCACCTGTCCTCAGGTGTTCACCTGTCCACAGCGTTCACCTGTCCACAGGTGTTCCCCTGTCCACAGCGTTCACCTGCCTACAGTGTTCACCTGTCCTCAGCGTTCACCTGTCCTCAGGTGTTCCCCTGTCCACAGCGTTCACCTGTCCTCAGTGTTCACCTGTCCTCAGGTGTTCCCCTGTCCACAGCGGTCACCTGTCCACAGCGTTCACCTGTCCTCAGGTGTTCACCTGTCCTCAGGTGTTCCCCTGTCCACAGCGTTCACCTGTCCACAGCATTCACCTGTCCTCAGGTGTTCCCCTGTCCTCAGTTGTTCACCTGTCCTCAGGTGTTCCCCTGTCCACAGCGTTCACCTGTCCACAGCGTTCACCTGTCCTCAGGTTTTCACCTGTCCACAGCGGTCACCTGTCCACAGCGTTCAGCTGTCCACAGCATTCACCTGTCCTCAGGTGTTCACCTGTCCTCAGGTGTTCCCCTGTCCACAGCGTTCACCTGCCCTCAGGTGTTCACCTGTCCACAGCGTTCCCCTGTCCACAGCGTTCACCTGGCCACAGCGGTCACCTGTCCACAGCGTTCAGCTGTCCACAGCGTTCACCTGTCCACAGCGTTCCCCTGTCCACAGCGTTCACCTGGCCACAGCGGTCACCTGTCCACAGCGTTCAGCTGTCCACAGTGTTCACCTGTCCACAGCGGTCACCTGTCCACAGCGTTCAGCTGTCCACAGTGTTCACCTGTCCTCAGGTGTTCACCTGTCCTCAGGTGTTCCCCTGTCCACAGCGTTCACCTGTCCACAGCATTCACCTGTCCTCAGGTGTTCACCTGTCCTCAGGTGTTCCCCTGTCCACAGCGTTCACCTGTCCTCAGGTGTTCCCCTGTCCACAGCGTTCACCTGTCTACAGTGTTCACCTGTCCTCAGCGTTCACCTGTCCTCAGGTGTTCCCCTGTCCACAGCGTTCACCTGCCTACAGTGTTCACCTGTCCTCAGCGTTCACCTGTCCTCAGGTGTTCCCCTGTCCACAGCGTTCACCTGTCCTCAGCGTTCACCTGTCCTCAGGTGTTCCCCTGTCCACAGCGTTCACCTGTCCACAGCGTTCACCTGTCCTCAGCGTTCACCTGTCCTCAGGTGTTCCCCTGTCCACAGCGTTCACCTGTCTACAGTGTTCACCTGTCCTCAGCATTCACCTGTCCTCAGGTGTTCCCCTGTCCACAGCGTTCACCTGTCCTCAGATGTTCCCCTGTCCTCAGGTGTTCACCTGTCCTCAGGTGTTCACCTGTCCACAGCGTTCACCTGTCCACAGCGTTCACCTGTCCACAGGTTTTCACCTGTCCACAGCTTTCACCTGTCCTCAGGTTTTCACCTGTCCTCAGGTGTTCACCTGTCCACAGCGTTCACCTGTCCTCAGGTTTTCACCTGTCCTCAGGTGTTCACCTGTCCACAGCGTTCACCTGTCCACAGGTGTTCCCCTGTCCACAGCGTTCACCTGCCTACAGTGTTCACCTGTCCTCAGCGTTCACCTGTCCTCAGGTGTTCCCCTGTCCACAGCGTTCACCTGTCCTCAGTGTTCACCTGTCCTCAGGTGTTCCCCTGTCCACAGCGGTCACCTGTCCACAGCGTTCACCTGTCCTCAGGTGTTCCCCTGTCCTCAGTTGTTCACCTGTCCTCAGGTGTTCCCCTGTCCACAGCGTTCACCTGTCCACAGCGTTCACCTGTCCTCAGGTTTTCACCTGTCCACAGCGGTCACCTGTCCACAGCGTTCAGCTGTCCACAGCATTCACCTGTCCTCAGGTGTTCACCTGTCCTCAGGTGTTCCCCTGTCCACAGCGTTCACCTGCCCTCAGGTGTTCACCTGTCCACAGCGTTCCCCTGTCCACAGCGTTCACCTGGCCACAGCGGTCACCTGTCCACAGCGTTCAGCTGTCCACAGCGTTCACCTGTCCACAGCGTTCCCCTGTCCACAGCGTTCACCTGGCCACAGCGGTCACCTGTCCACAGCGTTCAGCTGTCCACAGTGTTCACCTGTCCACAGCGGTCACCTGTCCACAGCGTTCAGCTGTCCACAGTGTTCACCTGTCCTCAGGTGTTCACCTGTCCTCAGGTGTTCCCCTGTCCACAGCGTTCACCTGTCCACAGCATTCACCTGTCCTCAGGTGTTCACCTGTCCTCAGGTGTTCCCCTGTCCACAGCGTTCACCTGTCCTCAGGTGTTCACCTGTCCTCAGGTGTTCCCCTGTCCACAGCGTTCCCCTGTCCTCAGGTGTTCACCTGTCCACAGCGTTCACCTGTCCTCAGCGTTCACCTGTCCTCAGGTGTTCCCCTGTCCACAGCGTTCACCTGTCCTCAGGTGTTCACCTGTTCTCAGGTGTTCCCCTGTCCACAGCGTTCCCCTGTCCACAGCGTTCACCTGGCCACAGCGGTCACCTGTCCACAGCGTTCAGCTGTCCACAGTGTTCACCTGTCCACAGCGGTCACCTGTCCTCAGGTGTTCACCTGTCCACAGTGTTCACCTGTCCTCAGGTGTTCACCTGTCCACAGCGGTCACATGTCCTCAGCTGTTCAGCTGTCCACAGTGTTCACCTGTCCACAGCGTTCACTTCACCTGTCCTCAGGTGTTCACCTGTCCACAGCGTTCCCCTGTCCACAGCGTTCAGCTGTCCACGGTGTTCACCTGTCCTCCGGTGTTCACCTGTCCACAGCGTTCACCTGTCCTCAGGTGTTCACCTGTCCACAGCGTTCACCTGTCCACAGCGTTCAGCTGTCCACAGTGTTCACCTGTCCACAGCGTTCACCTGTCCTCAGGTGTTCACCTGTCCACAGCATTCACCTGTCCTCAGGTGTTCACCTGTCCACAGCGTTCCCCTGTCCACAGCGTTCAGCTGTCCACAGTGTTCACCTGTGCTCAGGTTTTCACCTGTCCACAGCGTTCACCTGTCCTCAGCGTTCACCTGTCCTCAGGTGTTCCGCTGTCCACAGCGTTCACCTGCCTACAGTGTTCACCTGTCCTTAGCGTTCACCTGTCCTCAGGTGTTCCCCTGTCCACAGCGTTCACCTGTCTACAGTGTTCACCTGTCCTCAGCGTTCACCTGTCCTCAGGTGTTCCCCTGTCCACAGCGTTCACCTGCCTACAGTGTTCACCTGTCCTCAGCGTTCACCTGTCCTCAGGTGTTCCCCTGTCCACAGCGTTCACCTGTCCTCAGCGTTCACCTGTCCTCAGGTGTTCCCCTGTCCACAGCGTTCACCTGTCCACAGCGTTCACCTGTCCTCAGCGTTCACCTGTCCTCAGGTGTTCCCCTGTCCACAGCGTTCACCTGTCTACAGTGTTCACCTGTCCTCAGCATTCACCTGTCCTCAGGTGTTCCCCTGTCCACAGCGTTCCCCTGTCCACAGCGTTCACCTGTCCTCAGGTGTCCCCCTGTCCTCAGGTGTTCACCTGTCCTCAGGTGTTCACCTGTCCACAGCTGTTCACCTGTCCATAGCGTTCACCTGTCCTCAGGTTTTCACCTGTCCACAGCTTTCACCTGTCCTTCAGGTTTTCACCTGTCCTCAGGTGTTCACCTGTCCACAGCGTTCACCTGTCCTCAGGTTTTCACCTGTCCTCAGGTGTTCACCTGTCCACAGCGTTCACCTGTCCACAGGTGTTCCCCTGTCCACAGCGTTCACCTGCCTACAGTGTTCACCTGTCCTCAGCGTTCACCTGTCCTCAGGTGTTCCCCTGTCCACAGCGTTCACCTGTCCTCAGTGTTCACCTGTCCTCAGGTGTTCCCCTGTCCACAGCGGTCACCTGTCCACAGCGTTCACCTGTCCTCAGGTGTTCCCCTGTCCTCAGTTGTTCACCTGTCCTCAGGTGTTCCCCTGTCCACAGCGTTCACCTGTCCACAGCGTTCACCTGTCCTCAGGTTTTCACCTGTCCACAGCGTTCACCTGTCCTCAGGTGTTCACCTGTCCACAGCGGTCACCTGTCCACAGCGTTCACCTGTCCTCAGGTGTTCCCCTGTCCTCAGGTGTTCCCCTGTCCACAGCGTTCACCTGTCCACAGCGTTCACCTGTCCTCAGGTTTTCACCTGTCCTCAGGTTTTCACCTGTCCTCAGGTGTTCACCTGTCCACAGCGTTCACCTGTCCTCAGGTGTTCACCTGTCCACAGTGTTCACCTGTCCACAGCGTTCACCTGTCCTCAGGTGTTCACCTGTCCACAGCGTTCACCTGTCCTCAGGTTTTCACCTGTCCTCAGGTGTTCACCTGTCCACAGCGTTCACCTGTCCTCAGGTGTTCCCCTGTCCTCAGTTGTTCACCTGTCCTCAGGTGTTCCCCTGTCCACAGCGTTCACCTGTCCACAGCGTTCACCTGTCCTCAGGTTTTCACCTGTCCACAGCGTTCACCTGTCCTCAGGTGTTCCCCTGTCCTCAGGTGTTCCCCTGTCCACAGCGTTCACCTGTCCACAGCGTTCACCTGTCCTCAGGTTTTCACCTGTCCTCAGGTGTTCACCTGTCCACAGCGTTCACCTGTCCACAGGTGTTCACCTGTCCACAGCGTTCACCTGTCCACAGTGTTCACCTGTCCTCAGGTGTTCACCTGTCCACAGCGTTCACCTGTCCACAGGTGTTCACCTGTCCACAGCGTTCACCTGTCCACAGCGTTCACCTGTCCTCAGGTGTTCACCTGTCCACAGGTGTTCACCTGTCCACAGCGTTCACCTGTCCACAGTGTTCACCTGTCCTCAGGTGTTCACCTGTCCACAGCGTTCACCTGTCCTCAGGTGTTCACCTGTCCACAGTGGTCACCTGTCCACAGTGGTCACCTGTCCTCAGGTGTTCACCTGTCCACAGTGTATAACTTCTTGCCAATGGAACTACCTGGATAGCTGTCCTGGTAGAAAGCATGTACTCTGTATATTTGTTTCCATCTATACTCTTATTCTGTAAAAACATGAATATTTTGCTTCTATTAATCTTGACTTCTGAGGGACAGTGGGGGGGTCGAGGTGGGCGGGGCTAAACTGTGAAAGGCGTTTGTTTTGTGTTTGCTGAGTGAACTCGTATCTTTTTATTATTTTGAAGGATGACATACAAAGTGAGAGCTGTAACATGTGTATCTCTGCATGTATTATTTACTGTTGATCAGATTAAAGACTCAACCAGTCTCACTGAGCAGGATTCTACTTCACATGTACAGTAAAGAATAGTTGAACCAGTCGTGGCTTCTGTCATTCTTCTTCTGGAGGAAAGAACGGATTCACCAGCTATCACACTTTATTGTATTTAAATGTATTTATTCATTCAACGGATCAGTTGTACTTTCTGTACATTTCATCTCACTTCATGGAGGTTAAAATGCTCCTTTACTCCTCCAGGAATACAGATATTCACTTCATTAATATTATTACAATATTAAGTCATCAGCTGTTTTAAGATGATCCTTTTAAATGTAAAACAGACATAAAGTTCATAAATGATGACATAATGCATAAGTGTCCATTCATCAGCTGCTCAGCCTTGTGTCCAGCCTGGGACTTGAACCTGTGACCTCTGAGTCACAGTCAGTCCTGTGAGCAGAGTTTCTGTCTGTAAAGTCGTCTTTCCTGGATCATCCCACACCAGTATGTGGACCTGGACCTCCAGTCTGCTGCTGGCACCTCCCACACTGACGTGGCGCTGTAGGCTCTGCCCCCATCTGACCTCGTCCATGACACGTCTGATGATGTAACCGCCATGTCATCGACCCACCACATGACGTCCTGCAGAGGTGAGTTTAGTCCAGTGAGGACGCAGACCAGCAGGTGAGAAGATTCTGGATCTCGAGAGAACGGGACGGACGATAAAATCTGAACTGACAGACCAGAACCTGCAGACAGGTGTGGACAAAATAATAAGAACAATGTTCATGAAACACTTTCAAAACATTGCAACTGTATGTCCAGATGAAGCTGACGTTTTATTCCTGTTCTCTTGCTCTGCTCATATTGAGGACTTGATTTTCCACCAGAGTCAGAACCTGAGGACGAATCAGCTTCTCTGTATGAACTGTGAACAAAGTCAACCAAGCAACCACAAAGAGACACAAAACAACCACAAAGAGACACAAAACAAGTATAAAGAGACACAAAACAACCTCAAAGAGACACAAAACAACCACAAAGACACACAAAACAACCACAAAGAGACACAAAACAAGTATAAAGAGACACAAAACAACCACAAATAGACACAAAACAACCTCAAAGAGACACAAAACAACCACAAAGAGACACACAACAACACAAAGAGACACAACAAGTATAAAGAGACAAAAAACCACAAGAGACACAAACAAGTATAAACAGACACAAAACAACCACAAAGAGACACAAAACAACCACAAAGAGACACAAAAAAACACAAAGAGACACAAAACAACCTCAAAGAGACACAAACAAGTATAAAGAGACACAAAAAAACACAAAGATACACAGAACAACCTCAAAGAGACACAAAACAACCACAAAGAGACACAAAACAACACAAAGAGACACAAAACAACCACAAAGAGAGTCAAAACTTATTTGTAGCTTTCGCTTGATGATGATAATTTGTTGCAGTTGTTTTGATCATCAAATTTTATCTCGTATGTTTTGGAGCCTATACCTTCTGTCTCGTTAAGGTGATGATGATGAAAATTATCATCTTCATCACTATCGGCTGCTTCTTCATCACCGTCAACCAGCAGCTGAGTCCCACCACTGAAGACCACTGAGAAGTAGACCGACTGTCTGCTGGGCCGAGAGCCAACACACCAACATCTACAGCAGGAAACACAATATACATAATATATGGTCACAATATACATAATATATATACGGTCACAATATACATATATATACGGTCACAATATACATAATATATATACGGTGACAATATATATAATATATATACGCTCACAATATACATAATATATATACGGTCACAATATACATAATATCTATACGGTCACAATATATATAATATATACGGTCACAATATATATAATATATATACGGTCACAATATGAATAATATATATACGGTCACAGTATACATAATATATATACGGTCACAATATATATAATATATACGGTCGCAATATATATAATATATATATGGTCACAATATACATAATATATATACGGTCACAATATATATAATATATAGGGTCACAATATACATAATATATATACGGTCACAATATACATAAAATATATACGGTCAAAATATACATAATATATATACGGTCACAATATACATAATATCTATACGGTCACAATATATATAATATATACGGTCACAATATATATAATATATATACGGTCACAATATACATAAAATATATACGGTCAAAATATACATAATATATATACGGTCACAATATACATAATATCTATACGGTCACAATATATATAATATATACGGTCACAATATATATAATATATACGGTGACAATATACATAAAATATATACGGTGAAGATATATATAATATATATTCGGTCACAATATACATAATATATATACGGTCACAATATATATAATATATACGGTCACAATATACATAATATATATACGGTCACAATATATATAATATATAGGGTCACAATATACATAATATATATACGGTCACAATATACATAAAATATATCCGGTCAAAATATACATAATATATATACAGTCACAATATCTATAATATATATACGGTCACAATATATATAATATATCCGGTCACAATATCTATAATATATACGGTCACAATATATATTATATATACGGTCACAATATACATAATATATATACAGTCACAATATACATAAAATATATACGGTCAAAATATACATAATATATATACGGTCACAATATACATAATATCTATACGGTCACAATATATATAATATATATGGTCACAATAAATATAATATATACGGTGACAATATACATAAAATATATACGGTGAAGATATATATAATATATATACGGTCACAATATACATAATATATATACGGTCACAATATATATAATATATACGGTCACAATATACATAATATATATACGGTCACAATATATATAATATATAGGGTCACAATATACATAATATATATACGGTCACAATATACATAAAATATATCCGGTCAAAATATACATAATATATATACAGTCACAATATCTATAATATATACGGTCACAATATATATAATATATACGGTCACAATATACACAATATATATACGGTCACAATATACATAAAATATATACGGTCAAAATATACATAATATATATACGTCACAATATACATAATATCTATACGGTCACAATATATATAATATATCCGGTCACAATATCTATAATATATACGGTCACAATATATATTATATATACGGTCACAATATACATAATATATATACAGTCACAATATACATAAAATATATACGGTCAAAATATACATAATATATATACGGTCACAATATACATAATATCTATACGGTCACAATATATATAATATATACGGTCACAATAAATATAATATATACGGTGACAATATACATAAAATATATACGGTGAAGATATATATAATATATATACGGTCACAATATACATAATATATATACGGTCACAATATATATAATATATACGGTCACAATATACATAATATATATACGGTCACAATATATATAATATATAGGGTCACAATATACATAATATATATACGGTCACAATATACATAAAATATATCCGGTCAAAATATACATAATATATATACAGTCACAATATCTATAATATATACGGTCACAATATATATAATATATACGGTCACAATATACACAATATATATACGGTCACAATATACATAAAATATATACGGTCAAAATATACATAATATATATACGTCACAATATACATAATATCTATACGGTCACAATATATATAATATATCCGGTCACAATATCTATAATATATACGGTCACAATATATATTATATATACGGTCACAATATACATAATATATATACAGTCACAATATACATAAAATATATACGGTCAAAATATACATAATATATATACGGTCACAATATACATAATATCTATACGGTCACAATATATATAATATATACGGTCACAATAAATATAATATATACGGTGACAATATACATAAAATATATACGGTGAAGATATATATAATATATATACGGTCACAATATACATAATATATATACGGTCACAATATATATAATATATACGGTCACAATATACATAATATATATACGGTCACAATATATATAATATATAGGGTCACAATATACATAATATATATACGGTCACAATATACATAAAATATATCCGGTCAAAATATACATAATATATATACAGTCACAATATCTATAATATATACGGTCACAATATATATAATATATACGGTCACAATATACACAATATATATACGGTCACAATATACATAAAATATATACGGTCAAAATATACATAATATATATACGTCACAATATACATAATATCTATACGGTCACAATATATATAATATATACGGTCACAATATATATAATATATACGGTGACAATATACATAAAATATAAACGGTGAAGATATATATAATATATATACGGTCACAATATACATAATATATATACGGTCACAATATATATAATATATACGGTCACAATATACATAATATATATACGGTCACAATATACATAAAATATATACGGTCACAATATACATAATATATATACGGTCACAATATATATAATATATACATCACAATATACATAATGTATATACGGTCACAATATACATAATATATATACGGTCACAATATACATAAAATATATATGGTCACAATATACATATACGGTCAATATACATATATATATATATACATATACATATATATACATATACATATATATACATAATATACACAATATATATAATATATAGGGTCACAATATACATAATATATATACGGTCACAATATACATAAAATATATCCGGTCAAAATATACATAATATATATACAGTCACAATATCTATAATATATACGGTCACAATATATATAATATATACGGTCACAATATACACAATATATATACGGTCACAATATACATAAAATATATACGGTCAAAATATACATAATATATATACGGTCACAATATACATAATATCTATACGGTCACAATATATATAATATATACGGTCACAATATATATAATATATACGGTGACAATATACATAAAATATAAACGGTGAAGATATATATAATATATATACGGTCACAATATACATAATATATATACGGTCACAATATATATAATATATACGGTCACAATATACATAATATATATACGGTCACAATATACATAAAATATATACGGTCACAATATACATAATATATATACGGTCACAATATATATAATATATACGGTCACAATATAGATAATGTGTATACGGTCACAATATACATAATATATATACGGTCACAATATACATAATGTATATATGGTCACAATATACATAATACATATACGGTCACAATATACATAATACATATACGGTCACAATATACACAATACATATACAGTCACAATATACATAATATTAGTGCTGGGCAAGTTAACGCGTTATTATCGCGTTAAGGCATTAATTAATTAACGTCGACAATTATCTTATCGCACGTTAACGCAGTTTTTATTATTATTATTAAGCAACATTTTTAACACAAGAACCGGCAGCGAGCGGTGAACAGCTGTTTGTGTGGCGTCTCTTCCGTCTCTTCCTGTTTCCTTCACCTACATTCCCCTGGGTCCTAAGTCCCTCCATGTTCAGCTTCTTATCACCCTCTATGTACCAACGTACATTTATAACAAATACCACACATATTACGGTAATCAGCGTTGTTATGTGTCTGACCTAAATACCGAAAAAAAGCAAAAAAGAAATGATTCATTCAAACGATTGTTTTAGAGTTTTTAAAGTGTTTTGTTTGTAATCTGTATAATAAGCATCATTTAGTATCACTACTGAGAATTTAACAAACATAAAAACATGACGTAGATAGATTTGCAGTTCTCAAGGTGTATATTTAAATTGCATCTCTTACACATGAAGATAAAGTTGTGAACACCTGAATATCTATGATCAGAATCATTATAACTGTGTTATAACTGCTGCTGTGTGAAGGGAATACTGCTGCTAACAACAACCTGATGTGTTTAAAGTGTTTACACCAAATGTTATTGCACTAAAAGTGTACAATACACTACTGTAGTGGCCATTTTTCGAATAAATCTAAATAAAACAAACAATAATCAAACGCCACTGATGCACCGTGGTCGGTACTGTGCGCAGGCAGAAGAGGGTGGATTGTCCATGCAGGATTCCGATTTTCTTATTTATTTAGTAAAGCAAACACAACAAGCAAACAAACAAAAAGAACAAAGAAAGCTCCTGTCGTGCTGTCTCTCCTGTGCTGGTAGACACTATGAGTCCACCCGGTGCATGCTGGTCCGATCTGTCGACTCATATATACACACAGGTGCTCACAGTGTTACCCAAACAACACAAAATAATATCACTAAACACATGACTATTAAAGAGAAAAAGCAATCTTAATATATCAAATATCTAGAATGATTAAACAATACTACTTATTAATTAAATAACAAAATACTAATGTCAAATAAATAGCTCCAACAACTACTTTGAATTCATTATTGAATTTTGCGCATAACAATGAGATGAATTCATGATTTTTTTGCGATTAAGATTAATCGCGATTTAAAATTGTAATCGTTGCCCAGCACTACATAATATATATATATATATACGGTCACAATATATATCATATAATATACATAATATACATAATATATATATACGGCCACAATATATATCATATAATATACATAATATACATAATATATATATACGGCCACAATATATATCATATAATATACATAATATACATATACGTAATATACATAATAGATATATATACGGTCACAATATATATCATATAATATACATAATATACATTATATATATATACGGCCACAATATATATCATACAATATACATAATATACATGATATACATAATATACATAATATACATAATATATATATACGGTCACAATATATATCATATAATATACATAATATACATAGTATACATAGTATACATAGTATACATAATATATATATACGGTCACAATATATATCATATAATATACATAATATACATAGTATACATAGTATACATAATATACATAATATATCGTTCTCACCGCAGGAGGAGGATGAAGCTCAGAGTCGTGTCCATGAAGTCAACACTGCTGAGGATCAATTACACTGAAATAAAAGGACTTGTAATAAATACTTTGGTTCTTTAAAGTCCTCACATCTCACTTTACTTTAAATAAATGTTCTTTTCATTTAAGGTTTTCATAATGTACGAAAACAAGAATGTGCTTTATCTTAATTGAAATCCCACCTGATGATTTTTACCTTAAACTAAAGTTTTGATCCTGATTTAAAGTCCTAAAGATGTTTCTGAACCTTAAATGAAAGTATTTTAAAGTATTTCTACCTTTCAATAACTTTGTCCTTGTAGTTGCGGCTGCAGTCGGTCTGAAGTCTGCAGGAAGAAGAAGAAGAAGAAGAAGAAGAAGAAGAAGAAGAAGAAGGAGAAGAGAAGAAGAAGAAGAGAAGAAGAGAAGAAGAAGAAGAGAAGAAGACTGTTGGAGCAGAACAGAGACGTCTCCAGAGGAGCTGCTCTGGGATCAGATCGACCGTTAATTCACGCAGCTGGAGACAGAAAAACATTTTATTATTATTATTGATCCTTAAAACAAACTGTCAGAAACATTTCTACCAAAGGTCTGTTTTTACTATTATTATGATCAGTATTATTTGAACAATAGGTCTGTTTTTACTATTATTATGATCAGTATTATTTGAACATAGGTCTGTTTTTACTATTATTATGATCAGTATTATTTGAACATAGGTCTGTTTTTACTATTATTATGATCAGTATTATTTGAACATAGGTCTGTTTTTACTGTTATTATGATCAGTATTATTTGAACATAGGTCTGTTTTTACTATTATTATGATCAGTATTATTTGAACATAGGTCTGTTTTTACTATTATTATGATCAGTATTATTTGAACATAGGTCTGTTTTTACTATTATTATGATCAGTATTATTTGAACATAGGTCTGTTTTTACTATTATTATGATCAGTATTATTTGAACATAGGTCTGTTTTTACTATTATTATGATCAGTATTATTTGAACATAGGTCTGTTTTTACTGTTATTATGATCAGTATTATTTGAACATAGGTCTGTTTTTACTGTTATTATGATCAGTATTATTTGAACATAGGTCTGTTTTTACTGTTATTATGATCAGTATTATTTGAACATAGGTCTGTTTTTACTGTTATTATGATCAGTATTATTTGAACATAGGTCTGTTTTTACTGTTATTATGATCAGTATTATTTGAACATAGGTCTGTTTTTACTGTTATTATGATCAGTATTATTTGAACATAGGTCTGTTTTTACTGTTATTATGATCAGTATTATTTGAACATAGGTCTGTTTTTACTATTATTATGATCAGTATTATTTGAACATAGGTCTGTTTTTACTATTATTATGATCAGTATTATTTGAACATAGGTCTGTTTTTACTGTTATTATGATCAGTATTATTTGAACATAGGTCTGTTTTTACTATTATTATGATCAGTATTATTTGAACATAGGTCTGTTTTTACTGTTATTATGATCAGTATTATTTGAACATAGGTCTGTTTTTACTGTTATTATGATCAGTATTATTTGAACATAGGTCTGTTTTTACTGTTATTATGATCAGTATTATTTGAACAAAGGTCTGTTTTTACTGTTATTATGATCAGTATTATTTGAACATAGGTCTGTTTTTACTGTTATTATGATCAGTATTATTTGAACATAGGTCTGTTTTTACTGTTATTATGATCAGTATTATTTGAACAAAGGTCTGTTTTTACTGTTATTATGATCAGTATTATTTGAACATAGGTCTGTTTTTACTGTTATTATGATCAGTATTATTTGAACATAGGTCTGTTTTTACTGTTATTATGATCAGTATTATTTGAACATAGGTCTGTTTTTACTGTTATTATGATCAGTATTATTTGAACATAGGTCTGTTTTTACTGTTATTATGATCAGTATTATTTGAACATAGATCTGTTTTTACTGTTATTATGATCAGTATTATTTGAACAAAGGTCTGTTTTTACTGTTATTATGATCAGTATTATTTGAACATAGATCTGTTTTTACTATTATTATGATCAGTATTATTTGAACATAGGTCTGTTTTTACTGTTATTATGATCAGTATTATTTGAACAAAGGTCTGTTTTTACTGTTATTATGATCAGTATTATTTGAACATAGGTCTGTTTTTACTGTTATTATGATCAGTATTATTTGAACATAGGTCTGTTTTTACTATTATTATGATCAGTATTATTTGAACATAGGTCTGTTTTTACTGTTATTATGATCAGTATTATTTGAACATAGGTCTGTTTTTACTATTATTATGATCAGTATTATTTGAACAAAGGTCTGTTTTTACTATTATTATGATCAGTATTATTTGAACATAGGTCTGTTTTTACTGTTATTATGATCAGTATTATTTGAACATAGGTCTGTTTTTACTATTATTATGATCAGTATTATTTGAACATAGGTCTGTTTTTACTATTATTATGATCAGTATTATTTGAACATAGGTCTGTTTTTACTGTTATTATGATCAGTATTATTTGAACATAGGTCTGTTTTTACTGTTATTATGATCAGTATTATTTGAACATAGGTCTGTTTTTACTGTTATTATGATCAGTATTATTTGAACATAGGTCTGTTTTTACTATTATTATGATCAGTATTATTTGAACATAGGTCTGTTTTTACTATTATTATGATCAGTATTATTTGAACATAGGTCTGTTTTTACTGTTATTATGATCAGTATTATTTGAACATAGGTCTGTTTTTACTATTATTATGATCAGTATTATTTGAACATAGGTCTGTTTTTACTATTATTATGATCAGTATTATTTGAACATAGGTCTGTTTTTACTATTATTATGATCAGTATTATTTGAACATAGGTCTGTTTCAGTGGTGTATAGTAACGAAGTAGAAATACTTCGTTACTGTACTTAAGTAGTTTTTTTGGGTATCTGTACTTTACTTTACTACTTATATTTCTGTTGACTTTTACTTTTACTTCACTACATTTTGCAAAGAAAACCGATACTTTTACTCCGATACATTTCCCCTGAAACCTTCGTTACTCGCTACAAAATCAAATCTATCTTTAGAAACAAAATGAATCCTGAGACCAGCGTCGGGGACTGTGGTGGAACACAGACTGCAAGCAAGCAGGTTTGGTGAATCAGTGGTCCTAGCAGCAAGTTAAATCATTGGTTAGTCACGTTAATGCACAATTGTAAACAAGTGCTCTCAAAGCCGCGGTGTTTTGATTCCCAGGATGCTACATGCTATAAGCTAGCGGGCGACTACCTGAGTATAATTCCACTCTACGATGACTGATTTCATGATGGAAGCAGAAATGGAAGCACCTGCTACTCCCGCAACAAACTACGGTGGTGACGAAGACCAACACCCGTGGATCGCTCGCGAGTTAGTGAGCTGAGGAAGTGTTGACAGTTGTGACACCATAGGATTGACGGGAGCCGAGAGAGCGCAGCGTTAGCGTTAGCATTAGCGTTAGCATTAGCGTTAGCATTAGGGAAATCCTTCGCAGCTGTGTGCAAGCTGTCTGTGACGCTGAACACACCTCTACCTGCCTCAGCGGCCTGTGAAAGGCTAGTTAGCATCGCAGGACGAGTCTTCAGCCCAAGAAGAGCGAGACGGAATTATCGCAATTTTGAAAACCAACTTCTTTTGAAGATGAACAGGACATTTTCAGTTTCAAGTAATGACTGGGTTGCTGCTTTAGTATTGATCATGTTTTGATATTTGAGTCATGTTGTGGATGATCAGATGGAGTTATGATGGTAGCAGTCGCCCAATTGCAGATTCAGCTTGAGCAAAACCTGTCTATTGTGTTCAAATCAGGCCCATAGGAGTTTACAAGGCAGGTGCCCTCTACATCCTCTAGTCTAATGAGCAGACTTATAAACGCACTGTTACAACTCCTTCATAGTGTCATATTGCTTTTCGGAGAATTATGATGATACGTTCATAGTAGATGCAAAAGTATACTTATGTACAATATATTATGTTGAACATTGTTGCTCCTGGATGGATCACAGCCAACCCAATTATGTTCAACACAGCTCCATGTCCTTGGTCATGGTGCCACAGCACTTAAAAGAATAAACTTCATAATTCTCAAAATTCTGACCCTTTGCTTTTTTATTAACAGCATTTACTTGTACTTTCAATGAACAGGTTATGATGTTCATTTAATGTTCAGGTTGTGATGTACATTTAATATCAGAAAATTACTTTTGATACTTAAGTACTTTTGTACTTAAGTACAATAAATATCAGATACTTTAAGACTTTTACTCAAGTAGTATTCTAATAGGTGACTTTTTACTTTTACTGGAGTAGTTTTCCAGTAAGGTATCTTTACTTTTACTCAAGTCTGGCTTTTGAGTACTTTATACACCACTGGTCTGTTTTTACTATTATTATGATCAGTATTATTTGAACATAGGTCTGTTTTTACTATTATTATGATCAGTATTATTTGAACATAGGTCTGTTTTTACTGTTATTATGATCAGTATTATTTGAACAAAGGTCTGTTTTTACTATTATTATGATCAGTATTATTTGAACATAGGTCTGTTTTTACTATTATTATGATCAGTATTATTTGAACATAGGTCTGTTTTTACTATTATTATGATCAGTATTATTTGAACATAGGTCTGTTTTTACTATTATTATGATCAGTATTATTTGAACATAGGTCTGTTTTTACTATTATTATGATCAGTATTATTTGAACATAGGTCTGTTTTTACTGTTATTATGATCAGTATTATTTGAACATAGGTCTGTTTTTACTATTATTATGATCAGTATTATTTGAACATAGGTCTGTTTTTACTATTATTATGATCAGTATTATTTGAACATAGTTCTGTTTTTACTATTATTATGATCAGTATTATTTGAACATAGGTCTGTTTTTACTGTTATTATGATCAGTATTATTTGAACATAGGTCTGTTTTTACTATTATTATGATCAGTATTATTTGAACAAAGGTCTGTTTTTACTATTATTATGATCAGTATTATTTGAACATAGGTCTGTTTTTACTATTATTATGATCAGTATTATTTGAACATAGGTCTGTTTTTACTGTTATTATGATCAGTATTATTTGAACATAGGTCTGTTTTTACTATTATTATGATCAGTATTATTTGAACATAGGTCTGTTTTTACTATTATTATGATCAGTATTATTTGAACATAGGTCTGTTTTTACTATTATTATGATCAGTATTATTTGAACATAGGTCTGTTTTTACTATTATTATGATCAGTATTATTTGAACATAGGTCTGTTTTTACTGTTATTATGATCAGTATTATTTGAACATAGGTCTGTTTTTACTATTATTATGATCAGTATTATTTGAACATAGGTCTGTTTTTACTATTATTATGATCAGTATTATTTGAACATAGGTCTGTTTTTACTATTATTATGATCAGTATTATTTGAACATAGGTCTGTTTTTACTATTATTATGATCAGTATTATTTGAACATAGGTCTGTTTTTACTGTTATTATGATCAGTATTATTTGAACATAGGTCTGTTTTTACTATTATTATGATCAGTATTATTTGAACATAGGTCTGTTTTTACTATTATTATGATCAGTATTATTTGAACATAGGTCTGTTTTTACTATTATTATGATCAGTATTATTTGAACATAGGTCTGTTTCAGTGGTGTATAGTAACGAAGTAGAAATACTTCGTTACTGTACTTAAGTAGTTTTTTTGGGTATCTGTACTTTACTTTACTACTTATATTTCTGTTGACTTTTACTTTTACTTCACTACATTTTGCAAAGAAAACCGATACTTTTACTCCGATACATTTCCCCTGAAACCTTCGTTACTCGCTACAAAATCAAATCTATCTTTAGAAACAAAATGAATCCTGAGACCAGCGTCGGGGACTGTGGTGGAACACAGACTGCAAGCAAGCAGGTTTGGTGAATCAGTGGTCCTAGCAGCAAGTTAAATCATTGGTTAGTCACGTTAATGCACAATTGTAAACAAGTGCTCTCAAAGCCGCGGTGTTTTGATTCCCAGGATGCTACATGCTATAAGCTAGCGGGCGACTACCTGAGTATAATTCCACTCTACGATGACTGATTTCATGATGGAAGCAGAAATGGAAGCACCTGCTACTCCCGCAACAAACTACGGTGGTGACGAAGACCAACACCCGTGGATCGCTCGCGAGTTAGTGAGCTGAGGAAGTGTTGACAGTTGTGACACCATAGGATTGACGGGAGCCGAGAGAGCGCAGCGTTAGCGTTAGCATTAGCGTTAGCATTAGCGTTAGCATTAGGGAAATCCTTCGCAGCTGTGTGCAAGCTGTCTGTGACGCTGAACACACCTCTACCTGCCTCAGCGGCCTGTGAAAGGCTAGTTAGCATCGCAGGACGAGTCTTCAGCCCAAGAAGAGCGAGACGGAATTATCGCAATTTTGAAAACCAACTTCTTTTGAAGATGAACAGGACATTTTCAGTTTCAAGTAATGACTGGGTTGCTGCTTTAGTATTGATCATGTTTTGATATTTGAGTCATGTTGTGGATGATCAGATGGAGTTATGATGGTAGCAGTCGCCCAATTGCAGATTCAGCTTGAGCAAAACCTGTCTATTGTGTTCAAATCAGGCCCATAGGAGTTTACAAGGCAGGTGCCCTCTACATCCTCTAGTCTAATGAGCAGACTTATAAACGCACTGTTACAACTCCTTCATAGTGTCATATTGCTTTTCGGAGAATTATGATGATACGTTCATAGTAGATGCAAAAGTATACTTATGTACAATATATTATGTTGAACATTGTTGCTCCTGGATGGATCACAGCCAACCCAATTATGTTCAACACAGCTCCATGTCCTTGGTCATGGTGCCACAGCACTTAAAAGAATAAACTTCATAATTCTCAAAATTCTGACCCTTTGCTTTTTTATTAACAGCATTTACTTGTACTTTCAATGAACAGGTTATGATGTTCATTTAATGTTCAGGTTGTGATGTACATTTAATATCAGAAAATTACTTTTGATACTTAAGTACTTTTGTACTTAAGTACAATAAATATCAGATACTTTAAGACTTTTACTCAAGTAGTATTCTAATAGGTGACTTTTTACTTTTACTGGAGTAGTTTTCCAGTAAGGTATCTTTACTTTTACTCAAGTCTGGCTTTTGAGTACTTTATACACCACTGGTCTGTTTTTACTATTATTATGATCAGTATTATTTGAACATAGGTCTGTTTTTACTATTATTATGATCAGTATTATTTGAACATAGGTCTGTTTTTACTGTTATTATGATCAGTATTATTTGAACAAAGGTCTGTTTTTACTATTATTATGATCAGTATTATTTGAACATAGGTCTGTTTTTACTATTATTATGATCAGTATTATTTGAACATAGGTCTGTTTTTACTATTATTATGATCAGTATTATTTGAACATAGGTCTGTTTTTACTATTATTATGATCAGTATTATTTGAACATAGGTCTGTTTTTACTATTATTATGATCAGTATTATTTGAACATAGGTCTGTTTTTACTGTTATTATGATCAGTATTATTTGAACATAGGTCTGTTTTTACTATTATTATGATCAGTATTATTTGAACATAGGTCTGTTTTTACTATTATTATGATCAGTATTATTTGAACATAGTTCTGTTTTTACTATTATTATGATCAGTATTATTTGAACATAGGTCTGTTTTTACTGTTATTATGATCAGTATTATTTGAACATAGGTCTGTTTTTACTATTATTATGATCAGTATTATTTGAACAAAGGTCTGTTTTTACTATTATTATGATCAGTATTATTTGAACATAGGTCTGTTTTTACTATTATTATGATCAGTATTATTTGAACATAGGTCTGTTTTTACTGTTATTATGATCAGTATTATTTGAACATAGGTCTGTTTTTACTATTATTATGATCAGTATTATTTGAACATAGGTCTGTTTTTACTATTATTATGATCAGTATTATTTGAACATAGGTCTGTTTTTACTATTATTATGATCAGTATTATTTGAACATAGGTCTGTTTTTACTATTATTATGATCAGTATTATTTGAACATAGGTCTGTTTTTACTGTTATTATGATCAGTATTATTTGAACATAGGTCTGTTTTTACTATTATTATGATCAGTATTATTTGAACATAGGTCTGTTTTTACTATTATTATGATCAGTATTATTTGAACATAGGTCTGTTTTTACTGTTATTATGATCAGTATTATTTGAACATAGGTCTGTTTTTACTGTTATTATGATCAGTATTATTTGAACATAGGTCTGTTTTTACTGTTATTATGATCAGTATTATTTGAACAAAGGTCTGTTTTTACTATTATTATGATCAGTATTATTTGAACATAGGTCTGTTTTTACTATTATTATGATCAGTATTATTTGAACATAGGTCTGTTTTTACTATTATTATGATCAGTATTATTTGAACATAGGTCTGTTTTTACTATTATTATGATCAGTATTATTTGAACATAGGTCTGTTTTTACTGTTATTATGATCAGTATTATTTGAACAAAGGTCTGTTTTTACTATTATTATGATCAGTATTATTTGAACATAGGTCTGTTTTTACTATTATTATGATCAGTATTATTTGAACATAGGTCTGTTTTTACTATTATTATGATCAGTATTATTTGAACATAGGTCTGTTTTTACTATTATTATGATCAGTATTATTTGAACATAGGTCTGTTTTTACTATTATTATGATCAGTATTATTTGAACATAGGTCTGTTTTTACTATTATTAAGATCAGTATTATTTGAACATAGGTCTGTTTTTGCTGTTATTATGATCAGTATTATTTGAACATAGGTCTGTTTTTACTATTATTATGATCAGTATTATTTGAACATAGGTCTGTTTTTACTGTTATTATGATCAGTATTATTTGAACAAAGGTCTGTTTTTACTATTATTATGATCAGTATTATTTGAACATAGGTCTGTTTTTACTATTATTATGATCAGTATTATTTGAACATAAGTCTGTTTTTACTATTATTATGATCAGTATTATTTGAACATAGGTCTGTTTTTACTATTATTATGATCAGTATTATTTGAACATAGGTCTGTTTTTACTATTATTATGATCAGTATTATTTGAACAAAGGTCTGTTTTTACTATTATTATGATCAGTATTATTTGAACATAGGTCTGTTTTTACTATTATTATGATCAGTATTATTTGAACATAGGTCTGTTTTTACTATTATTAAGATCAGTATTATTTGAACATAGGTCTGTTTTTGCTGTTATTATGATCAGTATTATTTGAACATAGGTCTGTTTTTACTATTATTATGATCAGTATTATTTGAACATAGGTCTGTTTTTACTGTTATTATGATCAGTATTATTTGAACAAAGGTCTGTTTTTACTATTATTATGATCAGTATTATTTGAACATAGGTCTGTTTTTACTATTATTATGATCAGTATTATTTGAACATAAGTCTGTTTTTACTATTATTATGATCAGTATTATTTGAACATAGGTCTGTTTTTACTATTATTATGATCAGTATTATGTGAACATAGGTCTGTTTTTACTATTATTATGATCAGTATTATTTGAACAAAGGTCTGTTTTTACTATTATTATGATCAGTATTATTTGAACATAGGTCTGTTTTTACTATTATTATGATCAGTATTATTTGAACATAAGTCTGTTTTTACTATTATTATGATCAGTATTATTTGAACATAGGTCTGTTTTTACTATTATTATGATCAGTATTATTTGAACATAGGTCTGTTTTTACTATTATTATGATCAGTATTATTTGAACATAGGTCTGTTTTTACTGTTATTATGATCAGTATTATTTGAACATAGGTCTGTTTTTACTATTATTATGATCAGTATTATTTGAACATAGGTCTGTTTTTACTGTTATTATGATCAGTATTATTTGAACAAAGGTCTGTTTTTACTATTATTATGATCAGTATTATTTGAACATAGGTCTGTTTTTACTATTATTATGATCAGTATTATTTGAACATAGGTCTGTTTTTACTATTATTATGATCAGTATTATTTGAACATAG
This sequence comes from Ophthalmolycus amberensis, assembly GCA_024529925.1. NCBI lineage: Eukaryota > Metazoa > Chordata > Actinopteri > Perciformes > Zoarcidae > Ophthalmolycus > Ophthalmolycus amberensis. The sequence continues at coordinate 23,768 of JAFEUB010000190.1, read as the reverse complement.
GTCTGTTTTTACTATTATTATGATCAGTATTATTTGAACATAGGTCTGTTTTTACTATTATTATGATCAGTATTATTTGAACATAGGTCTGTTTTTACTGTTATTATGATCAGTATTATTTGAACATAGGTCTGTTTTTACTATTATTATGATCAGTATTATTTGAACATAGGTCTGTTTTTACTATTATTATGATCAGTATTATTTGAACATAGTTCTGTTTTTACTATTATTATGATCAGTATTATTTGAACATAGGTCTGTTTTTACTGTTATTATGATCAGTATTATTTGAACATAGGTCTGTTTTTACTATTATTATGATCAGTATTATTTGAACAAAGGTCTGTTTTTACTATTATTATGATCAGTATTATTTGAACATAGGTCTGTTTTTACTATTATTATGATCAGTATTATTTGAACATAGGTCTGTTTTTACTGTTATTATGATCAGTATTATTTGAACATAGGTCTGTTTTTACTATTATTATGATCAGTATTATTTGAACATAGGTCTGTTTTTACTATTATTATGATCAGTATTATTTGAACATAGGTCTGTTTTTACTATTATTATGATCAGTATTATTTGAACATAGGTCTGTTTTTACTATTATTATGATCAGTATTATTTGAACATAGGTCTGTTTTTACTGTTATTATGATCAGTATTATTTGAACATAGGTCTGTTTTTACTATTATTATGATCAGTATTATTTGAACATAGGTCTGTTTTTACTATTATTATGATCAGTATTATTTGAACATAGGTCTGTTTTTACTGTTATTATGATCAGTATTATTTGAACATAGGTCTGTTTTTACTGTTATTATGATCAGTATTATTTGAACATAGGTCTGTTTTTACTGTTATTATGATCAGTATTATTTGAACAAAGGTCTGTTTTTACTATTATTATGATCAGTATTATTTGAACATAGGTCTGTTTTTACTATTATTATGATCAGTATTATTTGAACATAGGTCTGTTTTTACTATTATTATGATCAGTATTATTTGAACATAGGTCTGTTTTTACTATTATTATGATCAGTATTATTTGAACATAGGTCTGTTTTTACTGTTATTATGATCAGTATTATTTGAACAAAGGTCTGTTTTTACTATTATTATGATCAGTATTATTTGAACATAGGTCTGTTTTTACTATTATTATGATCAGTATTATTTGAACATAGGTCTGTTTTTACTATTATTATGATCAGTATTATTTGAACATAGGTCTGTTTTTACTATTATTATGATCAGTATTATTTGAACAATAGGTCTGTTTTTACTATTATTATGATCAGTATTATTTGAACATAGGTCTGTTTTTACTATTATTATGATCAGTATTATTTGAACATAGGTCTGTTTTTACTATTATTATGATCAGTATTATTTGAACATAGGTCTGTTTTTACTATTATTATGATCAGTATTATTTGAACATAGGTCTGTTTTTACTATTATTATGATCAGTATTATTTGAACAAAGGTCTGTTTTTACTGTTATTATGATCAGTATTATTTGAACATAAGGTCTGTTTTTACTATTATTATGATCAGTATTATTTGAACATAAGGTCTGTTTTTACTGTTATTATGATCAGTATTATTTGAACATAGGTCTGTTTTTACTATTATTAAGATCAGTATTATTTGAACATAGGTCTGTTTTTACTGTTATTATGATCAGTATTATTTGAACAAAGGTCTGTTTTTACTATTATTATGATCAGTATTATTTGAACATAGGTCTGTTTTTACTATTATTATGATCAGTATTATTTGAACATAAGTCTGTTTTTACTATTATTATGATCAGTATTATTTGAACATAGGTCTGTTTTTACTATTATTATGATCAGTATTATGTGAACATAGGTCTGTTTTTACTATTATTATGATCAGTATTATTTGAACAAAGGTCTGTTTTTACTATTATTATGATCAGTATTATTTGAACATAGGTCTGTTTTTACTATTATTATGATCAGTATTATTTGAACATAAGTCTGTTTTTACTATTATTATGATCAGTATTATTTGAACATAGGTCTGTTTTTACTATTATTATGATCAGTATTATTTGAACATAGGTCTGTTTTTACTATTATTATGATCAGTATTATTTGAACATAGGTCTGTTTTTACTGTTATTATGATCAGTATTATTTGAACATAGGTCTGTTTTTACTATTATTATGATCAGTATTATTTGAACATAGGTCTGTTTTTACTATTATTATGATCAGTATTATTTGAACATAGGTCTGTTTTTACTGTTATTATGATCAGTATTATTTGAACATAGGTCTGTTTTTACTATTATTATGATCAGTATTATTTGAACATAGGTCTGTTTTTACTATTATTATGATCAGTATTATTTGAACATAGGTCTGTTTTTACTGTTATTATGATCAGTATTATTTGAACATAGGTCTGTTTTTACTGTTATTATGATCAGTATTATTTGAACATAGGTCTGTTTTTACTGTTATTATGATCAGTATTATTTGAACAAAGGTCTGTTTTTACTATTATTATGATCAGTATTATTTGAACATAGGTCTGTTTTTACTATTATTATGATCAGTATTATTTGAACATAGGTCTGTTTTTACTGTTATTATGATCAGTATTATTTGAACATAGGTCTGTTTTTACTATTATTATGATCAGTATTATTTGAACATAGGTCTGTTTTTACTATTATTATGATCAGTATTATTTGAACATAGGTCTGTTTTTACTGTTATTATGATCAGTATTATTTGAACAAAGGTCTGTTTTTACTATTATTATGATCAGTATTATTTGAACATAGGTCTGTTTTTACTATTATTATGATCAGTATTATTTGAACATAGGTCTGTTTTTACTGTTATTATGATCAGTATTATTTGAACATAGGTCTGTTTTTACTGTTATTATGATCAGTATTATTTGAACATAGGTCTGTTTTTACTGTTATTATGATCAGTATTATTTGAACATAGGTCTGTTTTTACTATTATTATGATCAGTATTATTTGAACATAGGTCTGTTTTTACTATTATTATGATCAGTATTATTTGAACATAGGTCTGTTTTTACTATTATTATGATCAGTATTATTTGAACATAAGTCTGTTTTTACTATTATTATGATCAGTATTATTTGAACATAAGTCTGTTTTTACTATTATTATGATCAGTATTATTTGAACATAGGTCTGTTTTTACTATTATTATGATCAGTATTATTTGAACATAGGTCTGTTTTTACTGTTATTATGATCAGTATTATTTGAACATAGGTCTGTTTTTACTGTTATTATGATCAGTATTATTTGAACATAGGTCTGTTTTTACTATTATTATGATCAGTATTATTTGAACATAGGTCTGTTTTTACTATTATTATGATCAGTATTATTTGAACATAGGTCTGTTTTTACTATTATTATGATCAGTATTATTTGAACATAAGTCTGTTTTTACTATTATTATGATCAGTATTATTTGAACATAAGTCTGTTTTTACTATTATTATGATCAGTATTATTTGAACATAGGTCTGTTTTTACTATTATTATGATCAGTATTATTTGAACATAAGTCTGTTTTTACTATTATTATGATCAGTATTATTTGAACATAGGTCTGTTTTTACTATTATTATGATCAGTATTATTTGAACATAGGTCTGTTTTTACTATTATTATGATCAGTATTATTTGAACATAGGTCTGTTTTTACTGTTATTATGATCAGTATTATTTGAACATAGGTCTGTTTTTACTATTATTATGATCAGTATTATTTGAACATAGGTCTGTTTTTACTATTATTTTGATCAGTATTATTTGAACATAGTTCTGTTTTTACTATTATTATGATCAGTATTATTTGAACATAGGTCTGTTTTTACTATTATTATGATCAGTATTATTTGAACATAGATCTGTTTTTACTGTTATTATGATCAGTATTATTTGAACATAGGTCTGTTTTTACTATTATTATGATCAGTATTATTTGAACATAGGTCTGTTTTTACTATTATTATGATCAGTATTATTTGAACATAGGTCTGCTTTTACTGTTATTATGATCAGTATTATTTGAACATAGGTCTGTTTTTACTGTTATTATGATCAGTATTATTTGAACATAGGTCTGTTTTTACTATTATTATGATCAGTATTATTTGAACATAGGTCTGTTTTTACTGTTATTATGATCAGTATTATTTGAACATAGGTCTGTTTTTACTATTATTATGATCAGTATTATTTGAACAAAGGTCTGTTTTTACTATTATTATGATCAGTATTATTTGAACATAGGTCTGTTTTTACTATTATTAAGATCAGTATTATTTGAACATAGGTCTGTTTTAACTGTTATTATGATCAGTATTATTTGAACATAGGTCTGTTTTTACTGTTATTATGATCAGTATTATTTGAACATAGGTCTGTTTTTACTATTATTATGATCAGTATTATTTGAACATAGGTCTGTTTTTACTATTATTATGATCAGTATTATTTGAACATAGGTCTGTTTTTACTATTATTATGATCAGTATTATTTGAACATAGGTCTGTTTTTACTGTTATTATGATCAGTATTATTTGAACATAGGTCTGTTTTTACTATTATTATGATCAGTATTATTTGAACATAGGTCTGTTTTTACTATTATTTTGATCAGTATTATTTGAACATAGTTCTGTTTTTACTATTATTATGATCAGTATTATTTGAACATAGGTCTGTTTTTACTATTATTATGATCAGTATTATTTGAACATAGATCTGTTTTTACTGTTATTATGATCAGTATTATTTGAACATAGGTCTGTTTTTACTATTATTATGATCAGTATTATTTGAACATATGTCTGTTTTTACTATTATTATGATCAGTATTATTTGAACATAGGTCTGCTTTTACTGTTATTATGATCAGTATTATTTGAACATAGGTCTGTTTTTACTATTATTATGATCAGTATTATTTGAACATAGGTCTGCTTTTACTGTTATTATGATCAGTATTATTTGAACATAGGTCTGTTTTTACTGTTATTATGATCAGTATTATTTGAACATAGGTCTGTTTTTACTATTATTATGATCAGTATTATTTGAACATAGGTCTGTTTTTACTGTTATTATGATCAGTATTATTTGAACATAGGTCTGTTTTTACTACTATTATGATCAGTATTATTTGAACAAAGGTCTGTTTTTACTATTATTATGATCAGTATTATTTGAACATAGGTCTGTTTTTACTATTATTAAGATCAGTATTATTTGAACATAGGTCTGTTTTAACTGTTATTATGATCAGTATTATTTGAACATAGGTCTGTTTTTACTGTTATTATGATCAGTATTATTTGAACATAGGTCTGTTTTTACTATTATTATGATCAGTATTATTTGAACATAGGTCTGTTTTTACTATTATTATGATCAGTATTATTTGAACATAGGTCTGTTTTTACTATTATTATGATCAGTATTATTTGAACATAGGTCTGTTTTTACTGTTATTATGATCAGTATTATTTGAACATAGGTCTGTTTTTACTATTATTATGATCAGTATTATTTGAACATAGGTCTGTTTTTACTATTATTTTGATCAGTATTATTTGAACATAGTTCTGTTTTTACTATTATTATGATCAGTATTATTTGAACATAGGTCTGTTTTTACTATTATTATGATCAGTATTATTTGAACATAGATCTGTTTTTACTGTTATTATGATCAGTATTATTTGAACATAGGTCTGTTTTTACTATTATTATGATCAGTATTATTTGAACATATGTCTGTTTTTACTATTATTATGATCAGTATTATTTGAACATAGGTCTGCTTTTACTGTTATTATGATCAGTATTATTTGAACATAGGTCTGTTTTTACTGTTATTATGATCAGTATTATTTGAACATAGGTCTGTTTTTACTATTATTATGATCAGTATTATTTGAACATAGGTCTGTTTTTACTGTTATTATGATCAGTATTATTTGAACATAGGTCTGTTTTTACTATTATTATGATCAGTATTATTTGAACAAAGGTCTGTTTTTACTATTATTATGATCAGTATTATTTGAACATAGGTCTGTTTTTACTATTATTAAGATCAGTATTATTTGAACATAGGTCTGTTTTAACTGTTATTATGATCAGTATTATTTGAACATAGGTCTGTTTTTACTGTTATTATGATCAGTATTATTTGAACATAGGTCTGTTTTTACTATTATTATGATCAGTATTATTTGAACATAGGTCTGTTTTTACTATTATTATGATCAGTATTATTTGAACATAGGTCTGTTTTTACTGTTATTATGATCAGTATTATTTGAACATAGGTCTGTTTTTACTATTATTATGATCAGTATTATTTGAACATAGGTCTGTTTTTACTATTATTTTGATCAGTATTATTTGAACATAGTTCTGTTTTTACTATTATTATGATCAGTATTATTTGAACATAGGTCTGTTTTTACTATTATTATGATCAGTATTATTTGAACATAGATCTGTTTTTACTGTTATTATGATCAGTATTATTTGAACATAGGTCTGTTTTTACTATTATTATGATCAGTATTATTTGAACATAGGTCTGTTTTTACTATTATTATGATCAGTATTATTTGAACATAGGTCTGTTTTTACTGTTATTATGATCAGTATTATTTGAACATAGGTCTGTTTTTACTGTTATTATGATCAGTATTATTTGAACATAGGTCTGTTTTTACTATTATTATGATCAGTATTATTTGAACATAGGTCTGTTTTTACTATTATTATGATCAGTATTATTTGAACATAGGTCTGTTTTTACTATTATTATGATCAGTATTATTTGAACATAGGTCTGTTTTTACTATTATTATGATCAGTATTATTTGAACATAGGTCTGTTTTTACTGTTATTATGATCAGTATTATTTGAACATAGGTCTGTTTTTACTATTATTATGATCAGTATTATTTGAACATAGGTCTGTTTTTACTATTATTATGATCAGTATTATTTGAACATAGGTCTGTTTTTACTGTTATTATGATCAGTATTATTTGAACATAGGTCTGTTTTTACTGTTATTATGATCAGTATTATTTGAACATAGGTCTGTTTTTACTGTTATTATGATCAGTATTATTTGAACATAGGTCTGTTTTTACTATTATTATGATCAGTATTATTTGAACATAGGTCTGTTTTTACTGTTATTATGATCAGTATTATTTGAACATAGGTCTGTTTTTACTGTTATTATGATCAGTATTATTTGAACATAGGTCTGTTTTTACTGTTATTATGATCAGTATTATTTGAACATAGGTCTGTTTTTACTATTATTATGATCAGTATTATTTGAACATAGGTCTGTTTTTACTATTATTATGATCAGTATTATTTGAACATAGGTCTGTTTTTACTATTATTATGATCAGTATTATTTGAACATAGGTCTGTTTTTACTATTATTATGATCAGTATTATTTGAACATAGGTCTGTTTTTACTATTATTATGATCAGTATTATTTGAACATAGGTCTGTTTTTACTATTATTATGATCAGTATTATTTGAACAAAGGTCTGTTTTTACTGTTATTATGATCAGTATTATTTGAACAAAGGTCTGTTTTTACTGTTATTATGATCAGTATTATTTGAACAAAGGTCTGTTTTTACTGTTATTATGATCAGTATTATTTGAACATAGGTCTGTTTTTACTATTATTATGATCAGTATTATTTGAACAAAGTTCTGTTTTTACTGTTATTATGATCAGTATTATTTGAACATAGGTCTGTTTTTACTATTATTATGATCAGTTTTATTTGAACATAGATCTGTTTTTACTATTATTATGATCAGTATTATTTGAACATAGGTCTGTTTTTACTATTATTATGATCAGTATTATTTGAACATAGGTCTGTTTTTACTGTTATTATGATCAGTATTATTTGAACATAGGTCTGTTTTTACTGTTATTATGATCAGTATTATTTGAACAAAGGTCTGTTTTTACTGTTATTATGATCAGTATTATTTGAACATAGGTCTGTTTTTACTGTTATTATGATCAGTATTATTTGAACATAGATCTGTTTTTACTGTTATTATGATCAGTATTATTTGAACATAGGTCTGTTTTTACTATTATTATGATCAGTATTATTTGAACATAGGTCTGTTTTTACTATTATTATGATCAGTATTATTTGAACATAGGTCTGTTTTTACTATTATTATGATCAGTATTATTTGAACATAGGTCTGTTTTTACTGTTATTATGATCAGTATTATTTGAACAAAGGTCTGTTTTTACTGTTATTATGATCAGTATTATTTGAACATAGGTCTGTTTTTACTGTTATTATGATCAGTATTATTTGAACATAGATCTGTTTTTACTGTTATTATGATCAGTATTATTTGAACATAGGTCTGTTTTTACTATTATTATGATCAGTATTATTTGAACATAGGTCTGTTTTTACTATTATTATGATCAGTATTATTTGAACATAGGTCTGTTTTTACTATTATTATGATCAGTATTATTTGAACATAGGTCTGTTTTTACTATTATTATGATCAGTATTATTTGAACATAGGTCTGTTTTTACTGTTATTATGATCAGTATTATTTGAACATAGGTCTGTTTTTACTGTTATTATGATCAGTATTATTTGAACATAGGTCTGTTTTTACTATTATTATGATCAGTATTATTTGAACATAGGTCTGTTTTTACTGTTATTATGATCAGTATTATTTGAACATAGGTCTGTTTTTACTATTATTATGATCAGTATTATTTGAACATAGGTCTGTTTTTACTATTATTATGATCAGTATTATTTGAACATAGGTCTGTTTTTACTGTTATTATGATCAGTATTATTTGAACATAGGTCTGTTTTTACTATTATTATGATCAGTATTATTTGAACATAGGTCTGTTTTTACTATTATTATGATCAGTATTATTTGAACATAGGTCTGTTTTTACTATTATTATGATCAGTATTATTTGAACATAGGTCTGTTTTTACTGTTATTATGATCAGTATTATTTGAACATAGGTCTGTTTTTACTGTTATTATGATCAGTATTATTTGAACATAGGTCTGTTTTTACTGTTATTATGATCAGTATTATTTGAACAAAGGTCTGTTTTTACTATTATTATGATCAGTATTATTTGAACATAGGTCTGTTTTTACTATTATTATGATCAGTATTATTTGAACATAGGTCTGTTTTTACTATTATTATGATCAGTATTATTTGAACATAGGTCTGTTTTTACTATTATTATGATCAGTATTATTTGAACATAGGTCTGTTTTTACTGTTATTATGATCAGTATTATTTGAACAAAGGTCTGTTTTTACTATTATTATGATCAGTATTATTTGAACATAGGTCTGTTTTTACTATTATTATGATCAGTATTATTTGAACATAGGTCTGTTTTTACTATTATTATGATCAGTATTATTTGAACATAGGTCTGTTTTTACTATTATTATGATCAGTATTATTTGAACATAGGTCTGTTTTTACTATTATTATGATCAGTATTATTTGAACATAGGTCTGTTTTTACTATTATTAAGATCAGTATTATTTGAACATAGGTCTGTTTTTGCTGTTATTATGATCAGTATTATTTGAACATAGGTCTGTTTTTACTATTATTATGATCAGTATTATTTGAACATAGGTCTGTTTTTACTGTTATTATGATCAGTATTATTTGAACAAAGGTCTGTTTTTACTATTATTATGATCAGTATTATTTGAACATAGGTCTGTTTTTACTATTATTATGATCAGTATTATTTGAACATAAGTCTGTTTTTACTATTATTATGATCAGTATTATTTGAACATAGGTCTGTTTTTACTATTATTATGATCAGTATTATTTGAACATAGGTCTGTTTTTACTATTATTATGATCAGTATTATTTGAACAAAGGTCTGTTTTTACTATTATTATGATCAGTATTATTTGAACATAGGTCTGTTTTTACTATTATTATGATCAGTATTATTTGAACATAGGTCTGTTTTTACTATTATTAAGATCAGTATTATTTGAACATAGGTCTGTTTTTGCTGTTATTATGATCAGTATTATTTGAACATAGGTCTGTTTTTACTATTATTATGATCAGTATTATTTGAACATAGGTCTGTTTTTACTGTTATTATGATCAGTATTATTTGAACAAAGGTCTGTTTTTACTATTATTATGATCAGTATTATTTGAACATAGGTCTGTTTTTACTATTATTATGATCAGTATTATTTGAACATAAGTCTGTTTTTACTATTATTATGATCAGTATTATTTGAACATAGGTCTGTTTTTACTATTATTATGATCAGTATTATGTGAACATAGGTCTGTTTTTACTATTATTATGATCAGTATTATTTGAACAAAGGTCTGTTTTTACTATTATTATGATCAGTATTATTTGAACATAAGTCTGTTTTTACTATTATTATGATCAGTATTATTTGAACATAGGTCTGTTTTTACTATTATTATGATCAGTATTATTTGAACATAGGTCTGTTTTTACTATTATTATGATCAGTATTATTTGAACATAGGTCTGTTTTTACTGTTATTATGATCAGTATTATTTGAACATAGGTCTGTTTTTACTATTATTATGATCAGTATTATTTGAACATAGGTCTGTTTTTACTATTATTATGATCAGTATTATTTGAACATAGGTCTGTTTTTACTGTTATTATGATCAGTATTATTTGAACATAGGTCTGTTTTTACTATTATTATGATCAGTATTATTTGAACATAGGTCTGTTTTTACTATTATTATGATCAGTATTATTTGAACATAGGTCTGTTTTTACTGTTATTATGATCAGTATTATTTGAACATAGGTCTGTTTTTACTGTTATTATGATCAGTATTATTTGAACATAGGTCTGTTTTTACTGTTATTATGATCAGTATTATTTGAACAAAGGTCTGTTTTTACTATTATTATGATCAGTATTATTTGAACATAGGTCTGTTTTTACTATTATTATGATCAGTATTATTTGAACATAGGTCTGTTTTTACTATTATTATGATCAGTATTATTTGAACATAGGTCTGTTTTTACTATTATTATGATCAGTATTATTTGAACATAGGTCTGTTTTTACTGTTATTATGATCAGTATTATTTGAACAAAGGTCTGTTTTTACTATTATTATGATCAGTATTATTTGAACATAGGTCTGTTTTTACTATTATTATGATCAGTATTATTTGAACATAGGTCTGTTTTTACTGTTATTATGATCAGTATTATTTGAACATAGGTCTGTTTTTACTGTTATTATGATCAGTATTATTTGAACATAGGTCTGTTTTTATTATTATTATGATCAGTATTATTTGAACATAGGTCTGTTTTTACTATTATTATGATCAGTATTATTTGAACATAGGTCTGTTTTTACTATTATTATGATCAGTATTATTTGAACATAGGTCTGTTTTTACTATTATTATGATCAGTATTATTTGAACATAGGTCTGTTTTTACTGTTATTATGATCAGTATTATTTGAACATAGGTCTGTTTTTACTGTTATTATGATCAGTATTATTTGAACATAGGTCTGTTTTTACTATTATTATGGTCAGTATTATTTGAACATAGGTCTGTTTTTACTATTATTATGATCAGTATTATTTGAACATAGGTCTGTTTTTACTATTATTATGATCAGTATTATTTGAACATAAGTCTGTTTTTACTATTATTATGATCAGTATTATTTGAACATAAGTCTGTTTTTACTATTATTATGATCAGTATTATTTGAACATAGGTCTGTTTTTACTATTATTATGATCAGTATTATTTGAACAAAGGTCTGTTTTTACTATTATTATGATCAGTATTATTTGAACATAGGTCTGTTTTTACTATTATTATGATCAGTATTATTTGAACATAAGTCTGTTTTTACTATTATTATGATCAGTATTATTTGAACATAGGTCTGTTTTTACTATTATTATGATCAGTATTATGTGAACATAGGTCTGTTTTTACTATTATTATAATCAGTATTATTTGAACAAAGGTCTGTTTTTACTATTATTATGATCAGTATTATTTGAACATAAGTCTGTTTTTACTATTATTATGATCAGTATTATTTGAACATAGGTCTGTTTTTACTATTATTATGATCAGTATTATTTGAACATAGGTCTGTTTTTACTATTATTATGATCAGTATTATTTGAACATAGGTCTGTTTTTACTGTTATTATGATCAGTATTATTTGAACATAGGTCTGTTTTTACTATTATTATGATCAGTATTATTTGAACATAGGTCTGTTTTTACTATTATTATGATCAGTATTATTTGAACATAGGTCTGTTTTTACTGTTATTATGATCAGTATTATTTGAACATAGGTCTGTTTTTACTATTATTATGATCAGTATTATTTGAACATAGGTCTGTTTTTACTATTATTATGATCAGTATTATTTGAACATAGGTCTGTTTTTACTGTTATTATGATCAGTATTATTTGAACATAGGTCTGTTTTTACTGTTATTATGATCAGTATTATTTGAACATAGGTCTGTTTTTACTGTTATTATGATCAGTATTATTTGAACAAAGGTCTGTTTTTACTATTATTATGATCAGTATTATTTGAACATAGGTCTGTTTTTACTATTATTATGATCAGTATTATTTGAACATAGGTCTGTTTTTACTATTATTATGATCAGTATTATTTGAACATAGGTCTGTTTTTACTATTATTATGATCAGTATTATTTGAACATAGGTCTGTTTTTACTGTTATTATGATCAGTATTATTTGAACAAAGGTCTGTTTTTACTATTATTATGATCAGTATTATTTGAACATAGGTCTGTTTTTACTATTATTATGATCAGTATTATTTGAACATAGGTCTGTTTTTACTATTATTATGATCAGTATTATTTGAACATAGGTCTGTTTTTACTGTTATTATGATCAGTATTATTTGAACATAGGTCTGTTTTTACTGTTATTATGATCAGTATTATTTGAACATAGGTCTGTTTTTATTATTATTATGATCAGTATTATTTGAACATAGGTCTGTTTTTACTATTATTATGATCAGTATTATTTGAACATAGGTCTGTTTTTACTATTATTATGATCAGTATTATTTGAACATAGGTCTGTTTTTACTATTATTATGATCAGTATTATTTGAACATAGGTCTGTTTTTACTGTTATTATGATCAGTATTATTTGAACATAGGTCTGTTTTTACTGTTATTATGATCAGTATTATTTGAACATAGGTCTGTTTTTACTATTATTATGGTCAGTATTATTTGAACATAGGTCTGTTTTTACTATTATTATGATCAGTATTATTTGAACATAGGTCTGTTTTTACTATTATTATGATCAGTATTATTTGAACATAAGTCTGTTTTTACTATTATTATGATCAGTATTATTTGAACATAAGTCTGTTTTTACTATTATTATGATCAGTATTATTTGAACATAGGTCTGTTTTTACTATTATTATGATCAGTATTATTTGAACATAAGTCTGTTTTTACTATTATTATGATCAGTATTATTTGAACATAGGTCTGTTTTTACTATTATTATGATCAGTATTATTTGAACATAGGTCTGTTTTTACTATTATTATGATCAGTATTATTTGAACATAGGTCTGTTTTTACTGTTATTATGATCAGTATTATTTGAACATAGGTCTGTTTTTACTATTATTATGATCAGTATTATTTGAACATAGGTCTGTTTTTACTATTATTTTGATCAGTATTATTTGAACATAGTTCTGTTTTTACTATTATTATGATCAGTATTATTTGAACATAGGTCTGTTTTTACTATTATTATGATCAGTATTATTTGAACATAGATCTGTTTTTACTGTTATTATGATCAGTATTATTTGAACATAGGTCTGTTTTTACTATTATTATGATCAGTATTATTTGAACATAGGTCTGTTTTTACTATTATTATGATCAGTATTATTTGAACATAGGTCTGCTTTTACTGTTATTATGATCAGTATTATTTGAACATAGGTCTGTTTTTACTGTTATTATGATCAGTATTATTTGAACATAGGTCTGTTTTTACTATTATTATGATCAGTATTATTTGAACAAAGTTCTGTTTTTACTGTTATTATGATCAGTATTATTTGAACATAGGTCTGTTTTTACTATTATTATGATCAGTTTTATTTGAACATAGATCTGTTTTTACTATTATTATGATCAGTATTATTTGAACATAGGTCTGTTTTTACTATTATTATGATCAGTATTATTTGAACATAGGTCTGTTTTTACTGTTATTATGATCAGTATTATTTGAACATAGGTCTGTTTTTACTATTATTATGATCAGTATTATTTGAACATAGGTCTGTTTTTACTATTATTATGATCAGTATTATTTGAACATAGGTCTGTTTTTACTATTATTATGATCAGTATTATTTGAACATAGGTCTGTTTTTACTATTATTATGATCAGTATTATTTGAACATAGGTCTGTTTTTACTGTTATTATGATCAGTATTATTTGAACATAGATCTGTTTTTACTGTTATTATGATCAGTATTATTTGAACATAGGTCTGTTTTTACTGTTATTATGATCAGTATTATTTGAACATAGGTCTGTTTTTACTATTATTATGATCAGTATTATTTGAACATAGGTCTGTTTTTACTATTATTATGATCAGTATTATTTGAACATAGGTCTGTTTTTACTATTATTATGATCAGTATTATTTGAACATAGGTCTGTTTTTACTATTATTATGATCAGTATTATTTGAACATAGGTCTGTTTTTACTATTATTATGATCAGTATTATTTGAACATAGGTCTGTTTTTACTATTATTATGATCAGTATTATTTGAACATAGGTCTATTTTTACTATTATTATGATCAGTATTATTTGAACATAGGTCTGTTTTTACTATTATTATGATCAGTATTATTTGAACATAGGTCTGTTTTTACTATTATTATGATCAGTATTATTTGAACATAGGTCTGTTTTTACTATTATTATGATCAGTATTATTTGAACATAGGTCTGTTTTTACTATTATTATGATCAGTATTATTTGAACATAGGTCTGTTTTTACTATTATTATGATCAGTATTATTTGAACAAAGGTCTGTTTTTACTGTTATTATGATCAGTATTATTTGAACAAAGGTCTGTTTTTACTGTTATTATGATCAGTATTATTTGAACATAGGTCTGTTTTTACTATTATTATGATCAGTATTATTTGAACAAAGTTCTGTTTTTACTGTTATTATGATCAGTATTATTTGAACATAGGTCTGTTTTTACTATTATTATGATCAGTTTTATTTGAACATAGATCTGTTTTTACTATTATTATGATCAGTATTATTTGAACATAGGTCTGTTTTTACTATTATTATGATCAGTTTTATTTGAACATAGATCTGTTTTTACTATTATTATGATCAGTATTATTTGAACATAGGTCTGTTTTTACTATTATTATGATCAGTATTATTTGAACATAGGTCTGTTTTTACTGTTATTATGATCAGTATTATTTGAACATAGGTCTGTTTTTACTGTTATTATGATCAGTATTATTTGAACAAAGGTCTGTTTTTACTGTTATTATGATCAGTATTATTTGAACATAGGTCTGTTTTTACTGTTATTATGATCAGTATTATTTGAACATAGATCTGTTTTTACTGTTATTATGATCAGTATTATTTGAACATAGGTCTGTTTTTACTATTATTATGATCAGTATTATTTGAACATAGGTCTGTTTTTACTATTATTATGATCAGTATTATTTGAACATAGGTCTGTTTTTACTATTATTATGATCAGTATTATTTGAACATAGGTCTGTTTTTACTATTATTATGATCAGTATTATTTGAACATAGGTCTGTTTTTACTATTATTATGATCAGTATTATTTGAACATAGGTCTGTTTTTACTATTATTATGATCAGTATTATTTGAACAAAGGTCTGTTTTTACTATTATTATGATCAGTATTATTTGAACATAGGTCTGTTTTTACTGTTATTATGATCAGTATTATTTGAACAAAGGTCTGTTTTTACTGTTATTATGATCAGTATTATTTGAACAAAGGTCTGTTTTTACTGTTATTATGATCAGTATTATTTGAACATAGGTCTGTTTTTACTATTATTATGATCAGTATTATTTGAACAAAGTTCTGTTTTTACTGTTATTATGATCAGTATTATTTGAACATAGGTCTGTTTTTACTATTATTATGATCAGTTTTATTTGAACATAGATCTGTTTTTACTATTATTATGATCAGTATTATTTGAACATAGGTCTGTTTTTACTATTATTATGATCAGTATTATTTGAACATAGGTCTGTTTTTACTGTTATTATGATCAGTATTATTTGAACATAGGTCTGTTTTTACTGTTATTATGATCAGTATTATTTGAACAAAGGTCTGTTTTTACTGTTATTATGATCAGTATTATTTGAACATAGGTCTGTTTTTACTGTTATTATGATCAGTATTATTTGAACATAGATCTGTTTTTACTGTTATTATGATCAGTATTATTTGAACATAGGTCTGTTTTTACTATTATTATGATCAGTATTATTTGAACATAGGTCTGTTTTTACTATTATTATGATCAGTATTATTTGAACATAGGTCTGTTTTTACTATTATTATGATCAGTATTATTTGAACATAGGTCTGTTTTTACTGTTATTATGATCAGTATTATTTGAACATAGGTCTGTTTTTACTGTTATTATGATCAGTATTATTTGAACATAGATCTGTTTTTACTGTTATTATGATCAGTATTATTTGAACATAGGTCTGTTTTTACTGTTATTATGATCAGTATTATTTGAACATAGGTCTGTTTTTACTATTATTATGATCAGTATTATTTGAACATAGGTCTGTTTTTACTATTATTATGATCAGTATTATTTGAACATAGGTCTGTTTTTACTATTATTATGATCAGTATTATTTGAACATAGGTCTGTTTTTACTATTATTATGATCAGTATTATTTGAACATAGGTCTGTTTTTACTATTATTATGATCAGTATTATTTGAACATAGGTCTGTTTTTACTATTATTATGATCAGTATTATTTGAACATAGGTCTATTTTTACTATTATTATGATCAGTATTATTTGAACATAGGTCTGTTTTTACTATTATTATGATCAGTATTATCTCCAGGGATTCGATCCCGCTGTTACACCCAGCCGACCGGCAGGTTTCAGTGTTGAAAGGTAACTGTGTTGCTCCTGAGTTTCCTCTTTTCTAAATAAATGTCTGTATTAATGAAGCAGGTTGAAGTCTCATCGTACCGGTGAAACAGCGCCCCCTGTATGTAACGACAGTCTAAACGGTGAGAGGGGGTACTGCAGTCAGATGGGGTCTACCTGAGAGGAACCAGGTGAATCTGATTTTAAAGTATTATTATTATCATGTAATAAAAGGTGAAACTATGAAGAGGCAGAACAGTTAACAGCAGAGTTAGCTAGTTTTCCGGTGTTGCTAATGCTAACGCTATTAGTCAGGCGGAGTGTCAACAAACAAAATGGCGTTGCAGCAACACCTGCGGTGGAATTATGTGACTGTTTATAGGAAAAGAGAGCAAGCTTTACACAACGTGATTCAGATACATACCTGTCTGTCTGTTACCTGTCTCTCTGTTTGTCTGTTACCTGTCTCTCTGTCTGTCTGTCTGTCTCTGTCTGTCTGTCTGTCTGTCTGTCTCTCTCTCTGTCTGTCTGTCTGTCTGTCTGTCTGTCTGTCTGTCTCGCTGTCTGTCTGTCTGTCTGTCTGTCTGTCTGTCTGTCTCTCTCTGTCTGTCTGTCTGTCTGTCTGTCTGTCTGTCTGTCTGTCTCTCTGTCTTCTGTCTGTCTCTCTGTCTGTCTGTACCTGTCTCTCTGTCTGTCTGTTACCTGTCTCTCTGTCTGTCTGTCTGTCTCTCTGTCTGTCTGTTACCTGTCTGTCTGTCTGTCTGTTAGTTATCTTAATGAAGGTAAATTTAAATCTCCAATGAATTGCTGTAAATTGACGGTGGATTTAACGGTATCTGACAGTATTTCATAATAACTGTAACACACAGTTAAATAGAATCGAATAGAAATGTACTTTATTCATCCCCAAGGGGAAATGTGTCTGTGGCAGCAGCAAACAGGGTGACACAATAAAATAAAATATTGGGTATGGAAAATGCACAATATATACAATATAATAAAATAACAGAGCAGGACCTATTACATTTAAGAAAATAAAGTGATAAAATGCACAGCACATACACTGAATAGAATCGTATTAAATTAAATTAACTAAGTAGGAAAAAATAAACAAAACAGTGGTGCACAAGATCAGCAAGAGCAGCAGCAGCATGTAGCAGTGCTACAGTCTGTGCTGACTGGCCAGAGGTGATTTATTGTTCAGTGTTATGAGCGCAGGAATGTTCACTGTGACAGCGGAGCTGAAGCAGTCTGGTGGAGGAAGTGCTCCTCTGTCCCTGCAGGAGGTGATTGGTTGAACACTATGACAATCAACAACATCGTCCCCATTCACTTAAAGTGCACATGATGCACTTGTGAATCTGCAGGCCTCTGGCTCTGTTCTACCTAGAGACACAGAGGTGAGATCTGATTGGATGAAAGCTCTACTTAAAACAAGCTGCACTGGAAGCAGAGCAACTGAGGAAGACAGGAGCTGTGCAATGAGAACATAAGATAATGGGGAAATATGTTTGTAAATTATAATACATGTAGTATATTTAAGAAACATTATTAAATTATAAAAAATAATTTTATTTTATTTTTTATTTGTTTTGAATAGATATAGCTTTGTGATTGTGTTCAGGCCAGCAGAGAGGCCTTGCAGCCCTGACGGCCTGTAGCTGTTCACCTGTAGCAGGGCAGCAGGAGGGCAGGTATAGAACGCACAGCCCCCCACTGGTTGAACGTTCGTCCATCATGGTCCGTTGTCTGAGCTTCATTTCTTCACCTAACGTCATCGGCTCATCACATAGTCTGTTCATTTAACTCAGGGGTCTTCAACGTTTCTCAGGCCAAGGACCCCAAACTGAGAGAGATGGAGCAGGACCCCCGACTCTATATATTGTATAACATTGTGTTTTATATTAAATGGGCCTATAGTGCCGTGTATAAACATACCTCTTTACTGTGCATTCAATACTAAGCTATTCTAATAATACACAGGTTCATATATTCATGTTTCTATGTTAAACATGTGTACGGTACAGTGAGTAGGGAGGCCGTGCCACTGACATTTATAAACACTGTCAGCTGATACCAGTGCCAATATCAACATTGTCTGTTAATTGCATGATAATCACATACAAGCTGTTCACACTGATGTTTTCATTTTAAACATAAATGTGGAAACATAAATGAGTGATGGCCTGTTAGTGCCACTGCCATGCAAACACCTGTTATCTTTCATACAATACTGAACTATTACAATAATGGACACATTCATGTTTAGAGAAATAAATAACTATATATAAATATATATATAGTTATTTTCTTTTTTTAATTGTCTAATCAACCAAACATTTCGCGGCCCCCCGTTGAAGACCTCTGATTTAAAGTGTGTGGTGTTGTTGTATTACTGGCACAGACATGTTCACCCTGCACGGCAGAACTTTACACAAGTTCAGAACATCGTGTTTATAAAGTTTTTATCGTGTTTCTTTACTCGTCATCAGAGATTGAAAGCAGCCAGACGCTGCAGCCACGCCCCCTTTCAGGTGTTCTCTCTCCTCATTGGTTCATCCATGTGAGTTCATGCAGTTCAATTTAACTATAAATGTTTAAAAGACTTGTTAAGAAGCAGCCTGAAGCAGTTCTGTTACACTGCTGATGCTCATGAGTTCAGGTCATTAACCATTTCATGATTTTATTAGTTTTCTTCTAAACATGCAGTACATTGTGAGTTTTATGAAGTAAAATAAACGTGTATTAAAGTACATAAGTATCATAATGTATGAAAAGTAAAAGTATATTTATTTTTATCTAAGGTTTAAACTTGAACCTGAAATACTGAATACAAATAGTTCATTCAGTCAAAGTCGATTCAAATACGAATAATAACTAAATATAATACAATCAAACTGTTTTAATGAGCTCATTGAGATGTAAATTCATTCTGTTGCATCATACAGGTGAAAACAGTCATGGCCTCGTTTATTCTCCTTCTCCTTCTCCTTCTTCTTCTTCTTCTTCTTCTCCTTCTTCTCCTTCTTCTTCTCTTTCTTCTTCTTCTCTTTCTTCTCTTTCTTCTTCTTCTTCTTCTTCTCCTTCTTCTCCTTCTTCTTCTCTTTCTTCTCCTTCTTCTTCTCTTTCTCCTTCTTCTTCTCCTTCTTCTCCTTCTTCTTCTCTTCTCTTTCTTATTCTTCTCCTTCTTCTTCTTCTCCTTCTTCTCTTTCTCTTTCTTCTTCTCCTTCTTCTCTTTCTTCTCCTTCTTCTTCTCTTCTCTTTCTTCTTCTTCTCCTTCTTCTCTTTCTTCTCCTTCTTCTCCTTCTTCTCTTTCTTCTCCTTCTTCTTCTCTTCTCTTTCTTATTCTTCTCCTTCTTCTCCTTCTCCTTCTTCTCCTTCTTCTCCTTCTCCTCCTCCCTGAGTGATGCTGCAGTAATAAACTGCTGAGTCACTCTTTCTGGAGTCGAGCAGCAGCAGCGATCCGTCGGCTGAAGTGGAGACTTTCTGCGGACCGACTGCGGCGCCGAACGTCACGTCGGAGGAGTTCACGGATCTGAAGCTCAGCAACAGCTCCGGAGGACGACCCGCTGCCCTCCGGTACCAGCTGAGGGTGGAGGAGGAGGAGGAGGAGGAGTCCAGCAGGGGGCAGTGCAGGACGAAGTCCTCACCGACCTTCACCTGCACTGAGGAGGCCGGCAGAGCGGAGACGTGCCGCTGACACCGGAGACCTGAAACACAAGTTCATCTGTATATTGATACTTTAAGAGACTTTGTTGTTTATTGATCATCAGATCACACTCTGATACAGTCCATCTGTACCTGAACATCTTCATCCACACTCATAACAATAACACCAACAAAGAAGAGCTTTGAGCAGCAGCTCAACCTACGAACCGTTCTAATGACGTGAGAGAAGATACCGGAACACGCGACGTCTGCCTCAGACAGGAAGCTTCAGTTTGGAGGAATTTTCAGCATAAAATCCCTTAAAATTTGCCTAAAATGTCAAAACAGTGTTGAGCCTGTCGACAACTAACGAATGCATTTAATCACCTATGAACATAGTTTAAACATAAATAATTAATCACCAATGAACATAGTTTAGACATCAATAATATGAATACATACATGTGAACATAGTTTAAACATTAATAATGTGAATACATACATGTGAACACAGTTTAAACATTAATAATATGAATACATACATGTGAACATAGTTTAAACATTAATAATATGAATACATACATGTCAACATAGTTTAAACATTAATAATATGAATACATACATGTGAACATAGTTTAAACATTAATAATATGAATACATACATGTGAACATAGTTTAAAGATTAATAATATGAATACATACATGTGAACATAGTTTAAACATTAATAATATGAATACATACATGTGAACATAGTTTAGACATTAATAATATGAATACATACATGTGAACATAGTTTAAACATTAATAATATGAATACATACATGTGAACACAGTTTAAACATTAATAATATGAATACATACATGTGAACATAGTTTAAACATTAATAATATGAATACATACATGTGAACATAGTTTAAACATTAATAATATGAATACATACATGTGAACATAGTTTAAACATTAATAATATGAATACATACATGTGAACACAGTTTAAACATTAATAATGTGAATACATACATGTGAACATAGTTTAAACATTAATAATATGAATACATACATGTGAACATAGTTTAAACATTAATAATATGAATACATACATGTGAACACAGTTTAAACATTAATAATATGAATACATACATGTGAACATAGTTTAAACATTAATAATATGAATACATACATGTGAACACAGTTTAAACATTAATAAAATGAATACATACATGTGAACATAGTTTAAACATTAATAATATGAATACATACATGTGAACATAGTTTAAACATTAATAATATGAATACATACATGTGAACATAGTTTAAACATTAATAATATGAATACATACATGTGAACATAGTTTAAACATTAATAATATGAATACATACATGTGAACACAGTTTAAACATTAATAATATGAATACATACATGTGAACACAGTTTAAACATTAATAATATGAATACATACATGTGAACACAGTTTAAACATTAATAATATGAATACATACATGTGAACACAGTTTAAACATTAATAATATGAATACATACATGTGAACATAATTTAAACATTAATAATATGAATACATACATGTGAACATAGTTTAAACATTAATAATGTGAATACATACATGTGAACATAGTTTAAACATTAATAATATGAATACATACATGTGAACATAGTTTAAACATTAATAATATGAATACATACATGTGAACATAATTTAAACATTAATAATATGAATACATACATGTGAACACAGTTTAAACATTAATAATATGAATACATACATGTGAACATAGTTTAGACATTAATAATATGAATACATACATGTGAACATAGTTTAAACATTAATAATATGAATACATACATGTGAACATAGTTTAAACATTAATAATATGAATACATACATGTGAACACAGTTTAAACATTAATAATATGAATACATACATGTGAACACAGTTTAAACATTAATAATATGAATACATACATGTGAACACAGTTTAAACATTAATAATATGAATACATACATGTGAACACAGTTTAAACATTAATAATATGAATACATACATGTGAACATAGTTTAAACATTAATAATATGAATACATACATGTGAACATAATTTAAACATTAATAATATGAATACATACATGTGAACATAGTTTAAACATTAATAATATGAATACATACATGTGAACACAGTTTAAACATTAATAATATGAATACATACATGTGAACATCAGTTTAAACATTAATAATATGAATACATACATGTGAACACAGTTTAAACATTAATAATATGAATACATACATGTGAACATAGTTTAAACATTAATAATATGAATACATACATGTGAACATAGTTTAAACATTAATAATATGAATACATACATGTGAACATAGTTTAAACATTAATAATATGAATACATACATGTGAACACAGTTTAAACATTAATAATATGAATACATACATGTGAACATAATTTAAACATTAATAATATGAATACATACATGTGAACATAGTTTAAACATTAATAATATGAATACATATATTGACTCACTGAGAGAGAGGATCAGACAGACCAGCACAGACTCCATCATCAACTGAAACACTCTCACAGACACAGAGAGAGAGAGAGAGA
>JAFEUB010000189.1:0-43701 GCA_024529925.1 Ophthalmolycus amberensis | reverse complement strand
CGTAATGACATGATGGTCATCATATGATGAAATCTTAGACAACTGAATGCAAATTAACTATTTCCTGTTCAAATTGTATGTTCAACCTAACTGAGTGGATGTAAGAAAAGAATTTAGAAAAATACATGTTTTTTTAACATACACTTGAACTTTTACTTAATCTTTTTTGACTGAGGTCTGAATACTTCCTCCACCACGGCTTACGTGTGATAACACTGGCCAAATGTACAGGCAGAAAAGTCAAAGAGCTCTAATGTAGACTGCTATGGAGTTGAGTTTTTTAACCAGGTTTATTATCTACTCTTCATCAGCAAGTTAAAATGTGTGAGAGTACTTCCTCAGCACACTGGAGAAAGGCAGAGATCCCTTTAAAGGTGCAAATAATTGCTGACACTGCAATACCTCACAACTCACAACATGAAAATATTTAACTACCTACACATATTTGTGTAGGTAGTTCTCTATCTATATGTTGCTGCCCGAATCATTATTATTTTTATTAGCCCCGTTCTACACCTGTTCTGGATTCATCTGAGATAGGAACAATATCCCAACACCCAAAGTACCTGTGTTTTGGGATGGAGGAACAGCACCCCCTCCTGGCTGATGCTGATCGTGCACGGGGAGGGACAGCCACGCGGACTAACCTTCTGGGCCAGGAAAGTGTTGGAGCCAAACAGAGGCATGGTGCTCAGAACCTCTGAATGACAAAGGATACAATTCAGAAAAATACTATTATCATCAGGGAAGAAAGAAGAAGAAGAAGAAGAAGAAGAAGAAAGAGAGAAGAGAAAAGGGGAAACTACCCACCAATGAATTGTATTTTGGAGTCTTGAGGGCTGAGGGAGTGCATTGCAGCTATCTGGAAGAAGGAGTGGATCTCTTCAGCTTTGCTGTTGAGTCCATTCTGTGACGGCAGGTACTCCTTCATCTCTGGCCTTGTAGAGATATATATATATACACATATATCAGATCATATCATCACTTCATAATAATTATGGCCCAGCCCGAGCGTTCAGCACATTGTTGATCCCAAAGCGACTCATCTTAAACACTGGTGGCACTGCGTGTTCTGACACGCTCACGTGGATTATACAAAAAATAATATAATGCAGTTCCCCTCATTTCACACACAACACACACAAACAACACACACACACAACTGAGGAGTTTTAGTTTTGTTGCTGCCCATTAGACACCAGTCTCACAAGTCTAACACCATGCACATCTGGAGCATCTGTATCATGGTGCAAAGCTGTCAGCAGCTCCGTGGTCGTTTATCCACATCGACTCCGAGCTGGCAGCAGTGAAACCGGACACGCTGACAGATAGACGCAAACACAATCTTCTCAATCAGGCAGGTTTGACCAGATACCTCTGGAGAACAACTCCACCAAATTTCATACTTGTATCATAATTTGCACGATTAATCTACTATCTGCCCCACTACATGAAACATTACACAATCATTTATATCAGTATTTTAAGAGGATTTATATTTGTTATTTTATATATATATATATATATATATATATATATATATGGTTACATATAGTTTCATTTCTTTGCCATATTTTAAGGATCATCAGAAATCATTACATTCATAAATTCAAAGATAAACATTCAATCTGGTATCCATAGTAACGATGCCATTGAGGACTCATGGATAGAATGTTGATGACATCACGGATTCTTTGCCTTTAATGTCAACACTCCATGGATATAGTGCCAAGCCTATATATATAGGCCTTGACCTGTACATTTCCTCACACATTTCAGAGGAGACATCTAATTGGAGTGGAGACACACACTTGACAATTGCATTGGGACATCAAATAAACCAATAAAATAAATTGGAAAACTCACGTACAGTATTTCACATCACATCAAGTTGGTTCAGAAACACAGTTGACAATTGCAATGGCAAGCACACTGAGAATGAGCCAACATAGACAGATGCTGAAGGAGCGCCAGAAGCAGATGGAATTAAATTCCAAAGAGGTTGAACCTCCAATAAATTGTTACCCAAGTTCACTGGAGGAACAAGGAAGACATTGTGAACTGTTGTACATCGAGGTGAGCTCGTTAATGGAAAACTGAGCGTTTTCTTTGGCAGCAGGAGAAGTCTTACCTCAAGGCCACCGAAGAAGATCTTCAGAGCCAGATCTCCAACTTGCAGAACAATAACAAATGGTTCAACCTCTTCTAATGCCCG
Organism: Ophthalmolycus amberensis; assembly: GCA_024529925.1. Classification (NCBI taxonomy): domain Eukaryota; kingdom Metazoa; phylum Chordata; class Actinopteri; order Perciformes; family Zoarcidae; genus Ophthalmolycus; species Ophthalmolycus amberensis. The sequence continues at coordinate 41,486 of JAFEUB010000189.1, read as the reverse complement.
GCTCCCGACTGTCAAAACATCAGATTGTAAAACACTGACGGGGTACATTTTACTGCACAGTCTCCTCTCCTCTCCTCTTCCCTTCTCTTCCCTTCCCTTCCCTTCTCTTCCCTTCCCTTCCCTTCTCTTCCCTTCTCTTCTCTTCCCTTCCCTTCCCTTCTCTTCCCTTCCCTTCCCTTCTCTTCCCTTCTCTTCTCTTCCCTTCTCTTCCCTTCTCTTCCCTTCTCTTCTCTTCCCTTCCCTTCTCTCTTCCCTTCCCTTCCCTTCCCTTCTCTTCCCTTCCCTTCCCTTCCCTTCCCTTCTCTTCTCTTCTCTTCCCTTCTCTTCCCTTCCCTTCTCTTCCCTTCCCTTCCCTTCTCTTCTCTTCCCTTCCCTTCCCTTCTCTTCTCTGCTCTTCACTTCACTTCACTTCTCTTCTCTTCTCTGCTCTTCTCTTCACTTCACTTCTCTTCTCTGCTCTTCACCTTCACTTCTCTTCTCTGCTCTTCACTTCACTTCTCTTCTCTGCTCTTCTCTTCTCTGCTCTTCACTTCACTTCTCTTCTCTTCTCTGCTCTTCACTTCACTTCAAAATTGCATTTAAAGAACTGAAAAACGATGAAAATAAAAACAAATTCATGTTACAATTGGTTATAATCACTTCATGGCAACTGCAAAAATTGTTGATTTTCATATCAGTTCAGTATCTAGTGCTTGTAAGATAATTAGTTTCCGTCCAGATTGACTAGTCTAGCAATGTTTCATATGTTATGTATAGTTATAATCCCCCTAAAGAATCTCAACTACTTTTATATCCTAGCAACTAGTCTTATAATGTTGTACATGTGAATTTAGCTGCTTTGATTTTGTGTTTAGAATAATATTGTAGATCTTATATGAAAATGTAGCATCTCTTACTGTTTAAAAAGTGAAGTACAGTTGTTTCATTTATTGAATGAGTTACAACTTTTTGACCATTCATGCTGACTAGACTAGTCTGGGAATGTGCTATAAGTTACACATTTATCTTTAATATCAAATGTATTATTGTTAGATGAATTAAGTGTCCAGTGCCATACAGTTTGTTTTGTCCAGTTTGATATCATATTCTTGTAATGTTCAATTTGAACATAGTTGAAGGAAATGATTTTAATAAAAGAGTTGAATTATTAATTGTCACTTATATTCGTTCATTTTTCCACTAAATGTCCAATTACATCAGCACATTCATTATTGTAGTGTTATAGTTGTGGGTAATTATTAAAGCATCTTTTATTACCGACAAATTGACACCAAGATCATTCAAATCTGGGAAATACAAAGTTTTATTAAGAAAACAAATTTTCGGGAGGCCCAATTAGCCGCCATCTTGGATTTTTGAATGGCCAATCAGGCAGGTTTGACCAGATACCTCTGGAGAACAACTCCACCAAATTTCATACTTGTATCATAATTTGCACGATTAATCTACTATCTGCCCCACTACATGAAACATTACACAATCATTTATATCAGTATTTTAAGAGGATTTATATTTGTTATTTTATATATATATATATATATATATATGGTTACATATAGTTTCATTTCTTTGCCATATTTTAAGGATCATCAGAAATCATTACATTCATAAATTCAAAGATAACATTCAATCTAGTATCCATAGTAACGATGCCATTGAGGTGTTGTGGGGGGGGGATATTACGGATGAAGGGTGTTGTGTGGGGGGGGGTATTACGGATGAAGGGTGTTGTGTGGGGGGGGGGGGTATTACGGGTGAAGGGTGTTGTGGGGGGGGGGGGGGGTATCACGGGTGAAGGGTGTTGTGGGGGGGGGGGGGGTATCACGGGTGAGGGGTGCTGTGGGGGGGGGGGGGGTATTACGGGTGAAGGGTGTTGTGGGGGGTATTGTAGGCCCCGCCCCCCATCACACACACCCCCACCTAGGCCCCGCCCCATCACAACCCCCACTTAGGCCCCGCCCCCATTCACCCCCACCCCCACTTAGGCCCCACCCCCATCACACACACACCCACTCAGGCCCCGCGCCCATCACACCCCCACCCCCATTTAGGCCCCGCCCCCATCACACCCCACTTAGGCCCCGCCCCCATCACACCCACCCGCACTTAGGCCCCACCCCATCACACACACACACTTAGGCCCCGCCCCCATCACACCCCCACCCCGACTTAGGCCCCACCCTCATCACACACACTTAGGCCCCGCCCCCATCACACACACACACACTCAGGCCCCGCCCCCATCACACACACACCCCACTTAGGCCCCGCCCCCATCACACACACACCCCCAACCTATATATATATAGGCTTGGCCTGTACATTTCCTCACACATTTCAGAGGAGACATCAAATTGGAGTGGAGACACACACTTGACAATTGCATTGGGACATCAAATAAACCAATAAAATAAATTGGAAAACTCACGTACAGTATTTCACATCACATCAAGTTGGTTCAGGAACACAGTTGACAATTGCAATGGCAAGCACACTGAGAATGAGCCAACATAGACAGATGCTGAAGGAGCGCCAGAAGCAGATGGAATTAAATTCCAAAGAGGTTGAACCTCCAATAAATTGTTACCCAAGTTCACTGGAGGAACAAGGAAGACATTGTGAACTGTTGTACATCAAGGTGAGCTCGTTAATGGAAAACTGAGCGTTTTCTTTGGCAGCAGGAGAAGTCTTACCTCAAGGCCACCGAAGAAGATCTTCAGAGCCAGATCTCCAACTTGCAGAACAATAACAAATGGTTCAACCTCTTCTAATGCCCGGCTCCCGACTGTCAAAACATCAGATAGTAAAACACTGACGGGGTACATTTTACTGCACAGTCTCCTCTCCTCTCCTCTTCTCTTCTCTTCTCTTCTCTTCTCTTCCCTTCCCTTCCCTTCCCTTCCCTTCCCTTCCCTTCTCTTCCCTTCCCTTCTCTTCCCTTCTCTTCTCTTCTCTTCCCTTCTCTTCCCTTCCCTTCCCTTCCCTTCTCTTCCCTTCCCTTCCCTTCCCTTCCCTTCCCTTCCCTTCCCTTCTCTTCCCTTCCCTTCTCTTCCCTTCTCTTCTCTTCTCTTCCCTTCTCTTCTCTTCCCTTCTCTTCCCTTCCCTTCCCTTCTCTTCCCTTCCCTTCCCTTCCCTTCCCTTCCCTTCTCTTCTCTTCCCTTCTCTTCCCTTCTCTTCCCTTCCCTTCCCTTCTCTTCTCTTCTCTTCCCTTCCCTTCCCTTCTCTTCTCTGCTCTTCACTTCACTTCACTTCACTTCTCTTCTCTGCTCTTCTCTTCTCTTCACTTCTCTTCTCTTCTCTGCCCTTCACTTCACTTCTCTTCTCTGCTCTTCTCTTCTCTTCTCTTCTCTTCTCTGCTCTTCACTTCACTTCACTTCTCTTCTCTTCTCTGCTCTTCACTTCACTTCAAAATTGCATTTAAAGAACTGAAAAACGATAAAAATAAAAACAAATTCATGTTACAATTGGTTATAATCACTTTATGGCAACTGCAAAATTGTTGATTTTCATATCAGTTCAGTATCTAGTGCTGTAAGATAATTAGTTTCCGTCCAGATTGACTAGTCTAGCAATGTTTCATATGTTATGTATAGTTATAATCCCCCTAAAGAATCTCAACTACTTTTATATCCTAGCAACTAGTCTTATAATGTTGTACATGTGAATTTAGCTGCTTTGATTTTGTGTTTAGAATAATATTGTAGATCTTATATGAAAATGTAGCATCTCTTACTGTTTAAAAAGTGAAGTACAGTTGTTTCATTTATTGAATGAGTTACAACTTTTTGACCATCCATGCTGACTAGACTAGTCTGGGAATGTGCTATAAATTACACATTTATCTTTAATATCAAATGTATTATTGTTAGATGAATTAAGTGTCCAGTGCCATACAGTTTGTTTTGTCCAGTTTGATATCATATTCTTGTAATGTTCAATTTGAACATAGTTGAAGGAAATGATTTTAATAAAAGAGTTGAATTATTAATTGTCACTTATATTCGTTCATTTTTCCACTAAATGTCCAATTACATCAGCACATTCATTATTGTAGTGTTATAGTTGTGGGTAATTATTAAAGCATCTTTTATTACCGACAAATTGACACCAAGATCATTCAAATCTGGGAAATACAAAGTTTTATTAAGAAAACAAATTTTCGGGAGGCCCAATTAGCCGCCATCTTGGATTTTTGAATGGCCAATCAGGCAGGTTTGACCAGATACCTCGAGAACAACTACACCAAATTTCATACTTGTATCATAATTTGCACGATTAATCTACTATCTGCCCCACTACATGAAACATTACACAATCATTTATATCAGTATTTTAAGAGGATTAATATTTGTTATTTTATATATATATATATATATATATATATATATATATGGTTACATATAGTTTCATTTCTTTGCCATATTTTAAGGATCATCAGAAATCATTACATTCATAAATTCAAAGATAAACATTCAATCTGGTATCCATAGTAACGATGCCATTGAGGTGTTGTGGGGGGGGGGGATATTACGGATGAAGGGTGTTGTGTGGGGGGGGGGGGTATTACGGGTGAAGGGTGTTGTGGGGGGGGGGGGTATTACGGGTGAAGGGTGTTGTGGGGGGGGGGGGTATCACGGGTGAAGGGTGTTGTGGGGGGGGGGGGTATCACGGGTGAGGGGTGCTGTGGGGGGGGGGGGTATTACGGGTGAAGGGTGTTGTGGGGGGTATTGTAGGCCCCGCCCCCATCACACACACCCCCACCTAGGCCCCGCCCCATCACAACCCCCACTTAGGCCCCGCCCCCATCACCCCCACCCCCACTTAGGCCCCACCCCCATCACACACACACCCACTCAGGCCCCGCGCCCATCACACCCCCACTTAGGCCCCGCCCCCATCACACCCACCCGCACTTAGGCCCCACCCCATCACACACACACTTAGGCCCCGCCCCCATCACACCCCCACCCCCACTTAGGCCCCACCCTCATCACACAGACTTAGGCCCCGCCCCCATCACACCCACCCGCACTTAGGCCCCACCCCATCACACACACACTTAGGCCCCGCCCCCATCACACCCCCACCCCGACTTAGGCCCCACCCTCATCACACACACTTAGGCCCCGCCCCCATCACACACACACACACACTCAGGCCCCGCCCCCCATCACACACACACCCCACTTAGGCCCCGCCCCCATCACACACACACCCCCAACCTACATATATATAGGCTTGGCCTGTACATTTCCTCACACATTTCAGAGGAGACATCAAATTGGAGTGGAGACACACACTTGACAATTGCATTGGGACATCAAATAAACCAATAAAATAAATTGGAAAACTCACGTACAGTATTTCACATCACATCAAGTTGGTTCAGAAACACAGTTGACAATTGCAATGGCAAGCACACTGAGAATGAGCCAACATAGACAGATGCTGAAGGAGCGCCAGAAGCAGATGGAATTAAATTCCAAAGAGGTTGAACCTCCAATAAATTGTTACCCAAGTTCACTGGAGGAACAAGGAAGACATTGTGAACTGTTGTACATCGAGGTGAGCTCGTTAATGGAAAACTGAGCGTTTTCTTTGGCAGCAGGAGAAGTCTTACCTCAAGGCCACCGAAGAAGATCTTCAGAGCCAGATCTCCAACTTGCAGAACAATAACAAATGGTTCAACCTCTTCTAATGCCCGGCTCCCGACTGTCAAAACATCAGATAGTAAAACACTGACGGGGTACATTTTACTGCACAGTCTCCTCTCCTCTCCTCTCCTCTTCCCTTCTCTTCCCTTCCCTTCCCTTCCCTTCTCTTCCCTTCCCTTCCCTTCCCTTCTCTTCTCTTCTCTTCCCTTCCCTTCTCTTCCCTTCCCTTCCCTTCTCTTCTCTTCCCTTCCCTTCTCTTCTCTTCTCTTCTCTTCCCTTCCCTTCTCTTCTCTTCTCTTCCCTTCCCTTCCCTTCTCTTCTCTTCCCTTCCCTTCTCTTCCCTTCTCTTCTCTTCTCTTCTCTTCTCTTCTCTTCTCTTCTCTTCTCTTCTCTTCCCTTCTCTTCCCTTCCCTTCCCTTCCCTTCTCTTCCCTTCTCTTCTCTTCTCTTCCCTTCCCTTCCCTTCCCTTCTCTTCTCTGCTCTTCACTTCTCTTCTCTTCTCTGCTCTTCACTTCACTTCTCTTCTCTGCTCTTCACTTCACTTCACTTCTCTTCTCTTCTCTGCTCTTCACTTCACTTCTCTTCTCTGCTCTTCACTTCACTTCAAAATTGCATTTAAAGAACTGAAAAACGATAAAAATAAAAACAAATTCATGTTACAATTGGTTATAATCACTTTATGGCAACTGCTAAATTGTTGATTTTCATATCAGTTCAGTATCTAGTGCTGTAAGATAATTAGTTTCCGTCCAGATTGACTAGTCTAGCAATGTTTCATATGTTATGTATAGTTATAATCCCCCTAAAGAATCTCAACTACTTTTATATCCTAGCAACTAGTCTTATAATGTTGTACATGTGAATTTAGCTGCTTTGATTTTGTGTTTAGAATAATATTGTAGATCTTATATGAAAATGTAGCATCTCTTACTGTTTAAAAAGTGAAGTACAGTTGTTTCATTTATTGAATGAGTTACAACTTTTTGACCATCCATGCTGACTAGACTAGTCTGGGAATGTGCTATAAGTTACACATTTATCTTTAATATCAAATGTATTATTGTTAGATGAATTAAGTGTCCAGTGCCATACAGTTTGTTTTGTCCAGTTTGATATCATATTCTTGTAATGTTCAATTTGAACATAGTTGAAGGAAATGATTTTAATAAAAGAGTTGAATTATTAATTGTCACTTATATTCGTTCATTTTTCCACTAAATGTCCAATTACATCAGCACATTCATTATTGTAGTGTTATAGTTGTGGGTAATTATTAAAGCATCTTTTATTACCGACAAATTGACACCAAGATCATTCAAATCTGGGAAATACAAAGTTTTATTAAGAAAACAAATTTTCGGGAGGCCCAATTAGCCGCCATCTTGGATTTTTGAATGGCCAATCAGGCAGGTTTGACCAGATACCTCTGGAGAACAACTCCACCAAATTTCATACTTGTATCATAATTTGCACGATTAATCTACTATCTGCCCCACTACATGAAACATTACACAATCATTTATATCAGTATTTTAAGAGGATTTATATTTGTTATTTTATATATATATATATATATATATATATATATATATATATATGGTTACATATAGTTTCATTTCTTTGCCATATTTTAAGGATCATCAGAAATCATTACATTCATAAATTCAAAGATAAACATTCAATCTGGTATCCATAGTAACGATGCCATTGAGGACTCCATGGATAGAATGTTGATGACATCACGGATTCTTTGCCTTTAATGTCAACACTCCATGGATAGAATGTTGATGACATCACGGATTCTTTGCCTTTAATGTCAACACTCCATGGATAGAATGTTGATGACATCACGGATTCTTTGCCTTTAATGTCAACACTCCATGGATATAGTGCCAAGCCTATATATATAGGCTTGACCTGTACATTTCCTCACACATTTCAGAGGAGACATCAAATTGGAGTGGAGACACACACTTGACAATTGCATTGGGACTACAAATAAACCAATAAAATAAATTGGAAAACTCACGCACAGTATTTCACATCACATCAAGTTGGTTCAGAAACACAGTTGACAATTGCAATGGCAAGCACACTGAGAATGAGCCAACATAGACAGATGCTGAAGGAGCGCCAGAAGCAGATGGAATTAAATTCCAAAGAGGTTGAACCTCCAATAAATTGTTACCCAAGTTCACTGGAGGAACAAGGAAGACATTGTGAACTGTTGTACATCGAGGTGAGCTCGTTAATGGAAAACTGAGCGTTTTCTTTGGCAGCAGGAGAAGTCTTACCTCAAGGCCACCGAAGAAGATCTTCAGAGCCAGATCTCCAACTTGCAGAACAATAACAAATGGTTCAACCTCTTCTAATGCCCGGCTCCCGACTGTCAAAACATCAGATAGTAAAACACTGACGGGGTACATTTTACTGCACAGTCTCCTCTCCTCTCCTCTCCTCTTCCCTTCTCTTCCCTTCCCTTCTCTTCTCTTCCCTTCCCTTCCCTTCCCTTCTCTTCTCTTCCCTTCCCTTCTCTTCTCTTCTCTTCTCTTCCCTTCCCTTCCCTTCTCTTCTCTTCCCTTCCCTTCTCTTCCCTTCTCTTCTCTTCTCTTCCCTTCTCTTCCCTTCCCTTCTCTTCTCTTCCCTTCCCTTCTCTTCCCTTCCCTTCTCTTCTCTTCCCTTCCCTTCCCTTCTCTTCTCTTCCCTTCCCTTCTCTTCTCTTCTCTTCTCTTCTCTTCCCTTCCCTTCCCTTCTCTTCTCTTCCCTTCCCTTCTCTTCCCTTCTCTTCTCTTCTCTTCCCTTCTCTTCCCTTCCCTTCTCTTCTCTTCCCTTCCCTTCCCTTCTCTTCTCTTCTCTTCTCTTCTCTTCCCTTCCCTTCCCTTCCCTTCTCTTCTCTGCTCTTCACTTCACTTCACTTCACTTCTCTTCTCTTCTCTTCTCTTCTCTTCACTTCTCTTCTCTTCTCTGCTCTTCACTTCTCTTCTCTGCTCTTCTCTTCTCTTCTCTGCTCTTCACTTCACTTCTCTTCTCTTCTCTTCACTTCACTTCACTTCTCTGCTCTTCTCTTCTCTGCTCTTCACTTCACTTCTCTTATCTTCTCTGCTCTTCACTTCACTTCAAAATTGCATTTAAAGAACTGAAAAACGATAAAAATAAAAACAAATTCATGTTACAATTGGTTATAATCACTTTATGGCAACTGCAAAATTGTTGATTTTCATATCAGTTCAGTATCTAGTGCTGTAAGATAATTAGTTTCCGTCCAGATTGACTAGTCTAGCAATGTTTCATATGTTATGTATAGTTATAATCCCCCTAAAGAATCTCAACTACTTTTATATCCTAGCAACTAGTCTTATAATGTTGTACATGTGAATTTAGCTGCTTTGATTTTGTGTTTAGAATAATATTGTAGATCTTATATGAAAATGTAGCATCTCTTACTGTTTAAAAAGTGAAGTACAGTTGTTTCATTTATTGAATGAGTTACAACTTTTTGACCATCCATGCTGACTAGACTAGTCTGGGAATGTGCTATAAGTTACACATTTATCTTTAATATCAAATGTATTATTGTTAGATGAATTAAGTGTCCAGTGCCATACAGTTTGTTTTGTCCAGTTTGATATCATATTCTTGTAATGTTCAATTTGAACATAGTTGAAGGAAATGATTTTAATAAAAGAGTTGAATTATTAATTGTCACTTATATTCGTTCATTTTTCCACTAAATGTCCAATTACATCAGCACATTCATTATTGTAGTGTTATAGTTGTGGGTAATTATTAAAGCATCTTTTATTACCGACAAATTGACACCAAGATCATTCAAATCTGGGAAATACAAAGTTTTATTAAGAAAACAAATTTTCGGGAGGCCCAATTAGCCGCCATCTTGGATTTTTGAATGGCCAATCAGGCAGGTTTGACCAGATACCTCTGGAGAACAACTACACCAAATTTCATACTTGTATCATAATTTGCACGATTAATCTACTATCTGCCCCACTACATGAAACATTACACAATCATTTATATCAGTATTTAAGAGGATTTATATTTGTTATTTTATATATATATATATATATATATATATATGGTTACATATAGTTTCATTTCTTTGCCATATTTTAAGGATCATCAGAAATCATTACATTCATAAATTCAAAGATAAACATTCAATCTGGTATCCATAGTAACGATGCCATTGAGGTGTTGTGGGGGGGGGGGATATTACGGATGAAGGGTGTTGTGTGGGGGGGGGTATTACGGATAAAGGGTGTTGTGTGGGGGGGGGGGTATTACGGGTGAAGGGTGTTGTGGGGGGGGGGTATCACGGGTGAAGGGTGTTGTGGGGGGGGGGGGGGTATCACGGGTGAGGGGTGCTGTGGGGGGGGGGGTATTACGGGTGAAGGGTGTTGTGGGGGGTATTGTAGGCCCCGCCCCCATCACACACACCCCCACCTAGGCCCCGCCCCATCACAACCCCCACTTAGGCCCCGCCCCCATCACCCCCCACCCCCACTTAGGCCCCACCCCCATCACACACACACCCACTCAGGCCCCGCGCCCATCACACCCCCACCCCCATTTAGGCCCCGCCCCCATCACACCCCCACCCCCATTTAGGCCCCGCCCCCATCACACCCCCACTTAGGCCCCGCCCCCATCACACCCACCCGCACTTAGGCCCCACCCCATCACACACACACTTAGGCCCCGCCCCCATCACACCCCCCACCCCCACTTAGGCCCCACCCTCATCACACAGACTTAGGCCCCGCCCCCATCACACACACACACACTCAGGCCCCGCCCCCATCACACACACACCCCACTTAGGCCCCGCCCCCATCACACACACACCCCCAACCTATATATATATAGGCTTGGCCTGTACATTTCCTCACACATTTCAGAGGAGACATCAAATTGGAGTGGAGACACACACTTGACAATTGCATTGGGACATCAAATAAACCAATAAAATAAATTGGAAAACTCACGTACAGTATTTCACATCACATCAAGTTGGTTCAGAAACACAGTTGACAATTGCAATGGCAAGCACACTGAGAATGAGCCAACATAGACAGATGCTGAAGGAGCGCCAGAAGCAGATGGAATTAAATTCCAAAGAGGTTGAACCTCCAATAAATTGTTACCCAAGTTCACTGGAGGAACAAGGAAGACATTGTGAACTGTTGTACATCGAGGTGAGCTCGTTAATGGAAAACTGAGCGTTTTCTTTGGCAGCAGGAGAAGTCTTACCTCAAGGCCACCGAAGAAGATCTTCAGAGCCAGATCTCCAACTTGCAGAACAATAACAAATGGTTCAACCTCTTCTAATGCCCGGCTCCCGACTGTCAAAACATCAGATAGTAAAACACTGACGGGGTACATTTTACTGCACAGTCTCCTCTCCTCTCCTCTTCCCTTCTCTTCCCTTCCCTTCCCTTCTCTTCTCTTCCCTTCCCTTCCCTTATCTTCCCTTCTCTTCTCTTCTCTTCCCTTCCCTTCCCTTCTCTTCCCTTCCCTTCTCTTCCCTTCCCTTCTCTTCCCTTCTCTTCTCTTCCCTTCCCTTCCCTTCTCTTCCCTTCCCTTCCCTTCTCTTCTCTTCCCTTCCCTTCCCTTCCCTTCTCTTCTCTTCTCTTCCCTTCTCTTCCCTTCTCTTCCCTTCCCTTCCCTTCTCTTCCCTTCCCTTCCCTTCTCTTCTCTTCCCTTCCCTTCTCTTCTCTGCTCTTCACTTCACTTCACTTCACTTCTCTTCTCTTCTCTGCTCTTCTCTTCACTTCACTTCTCTTCTCTGCTCTTCACTTCACTTCTCTTCTCTGCTCTTCTCTTCTCTGCTCTTCACTTCACTTCACTTCTCTTCTCTTCTCTGCTCTTCACTTCACTTCAAAATTGCATTTAAAGAACTGAAAAACGATAAAAATAAAAACAAATTCATGTTACAATTGGTTATAATCACTTCATGGCAACTGCAAAATTGTTGATTTTCATATCAGTTCAGTATCTAGTGCTGTAAGATAATTAGTTTCCGTCCAGATTGACTAGTCTAGCAATGTTTCATATGTTATGTATAGTTATAATCCCCCTAAAGAATCTCAACTACTTTTATATCCTAGCAACTAGTCTTATAATGTTGTACATGTGAATTTAGCTGCTTTGATTTTGTGTTTAGAATAATATTGTAGATCTTATATGAAAATGTAGCATCTCTTACTGTTTAAAAAGTGAAGTACAGTTGTTTCATTTATTGAATGAGTTACAACTTTTTGACCATCCATGCTGACTAGACTAGTCTGCGAATGTGCTATAAGTTACACATTTATCTTTAATATCAAATGTATTATTGTTAGATGAATTAAGTGTCCAGTGCCATACAGTTTGTTTTGTCCAGTTTGATATCATATTCTTGTAATGTTCAATTTGAACATAGTTGAAGGAAATGATTTTAATAAAAGAGTTGAATTATTAATTGTCACTTATATTCGTTCATTTTTACACTAAATGTCCAATTACATCAGCACATTCATTATTGTAGTGTTATAGTTGTGGGTAATTATTAAAGCATCTTTTATTACCGACAAATTGACACCAAGATCATTCAAATCTGGGAAATACAAAGTTTTATTAAGAAAACAAATTTTCGGGAGGCCCAATTAGCCGCCATCTTGGATTTTTGAATGGCCAATCAGGCAGGTTTGACCAGATACCTCTGGAGAACAACTACACCAAATTTCATACTTGTATCATAATTTGCACGATTAATCTACTATCTGCCCCACTACATGAAACATTACACAATCATTTATATCAGTATTTTAAGAGGATTTATATTTATTATTTTATATATATATATATATATATATATATGGTTACATATAGTTTCATTTCTTTGCCATATTTTAAGGATCATCAGAAATCATTACATTCATAAATTCAAAGATAAACATTCAATCTGGTATCCATAGTAACGATGCCATTGAGGTGTTGTGGGGGGGGGGGGATATTACGGATGAAGGGTGTTGTGTGGGGGGGGGTATTACGGATGAAGGGTGTTGTGTGGGGGGGGGGGTATTACGGGTGAAGGGTGTTGTGGGGGGGGGGTATCACGGGTGAAGGGTGTTGTGGGGGGGGGGGGTATCACGGGTGAGGGGTGCTGTGGGGGGGGGGGTATTACGGGTGAAGGGTGTTGTGGGGGGTATTGTAGGCCCCGCCCCCATCACACACACCCCCACCTAGGCCCCGCCCCATCACAACCCCCACTTAGGCCCCGCCCCCATCACCCCCACCCCCACTTAGGCCCCACCCCCATCACACACACACCCCACTCAGGCCCCGCGCCCATCACACCCCCACCCCCATTTAGGCCCCGCCCCCATCACACCCCCACTTAGGCCCCGCCCCCATCACACCCACCCGCACTTAGGCCCCACCCCATCACACACACACTTAGGCCCCGCCCCCATCACACCCCCACCCCCACTTAGGCCCCACCCTCATCACACAGACTTAGGCCCCGCCCCCATCACACACACACACACTCAGGCCCCGCCCCCATCACACACACACCCCACTTAGGCCCCGCCCCCATCACACACACACCCCCAACCTATATATATATAGGCTTGGCCTGTACATTTCCTCACACATTTCAGAGGAGACATCAAATTGGAGTGGAGACACACACTTGACAATTGCATTGGGACATCAAATAAACCAATAAAATAAATTGGAAAACTCACGTACAGTATTTCACATCACATCAAGTTGGTTCAGAAACACAGTTGACAATTGCAATGGCAAGCACACTGAGAATGAGCCAACATAGACAGATGCTGAAGGAGCGCCAGAAGCAGATGGAATTAAATTCCAAAGAGGTTGAACCTCCAATAAATTGTTACCCAAGTTCACTGGAGGAACAAGGAAGACATTGTGAACTGTTGTACATCGAGGTGAGCTCGTTAATGGAAAACTGAGCGTTTTCTTTGGCAGCAGGAGAAGTCTTACCTCAAGGCCACCGAAGAAGATCTTCAGAGCCAGATCTCCAACTTGCAGAACAATAACAAATGGTTCAACCTCTTCTAATGCCCGGCTCCCGACTGTCAAAACATCAGATAGTAAAACACTGACGGGGTACATTTTACTGCACAGTCTCCTCTCCTCTCCTCTTCCCTTCTCTTCCCTTCCCTTCCCTTCTCTTCTCTTCCCTTCCCTTCCCTTCTCTTCCCTTCTCTTCTCTTCTCTTCTCTTCCCTTCCCTTCCCTTCCCTTCTCTTCCCTTCCCTTCTCTTCCCTTCCCTTCTCTTCCCTTCTCTTCTCTTCCCTTCCCTTCCCTTCTCTTCCCTTCCCTTCCCTTCTCTTCTCTTCCCTTCCCTTCCCTTCCCTTCTCTTCTCTTCTCTTCCCTTCTCTTCCCTTCCCTTCTCTTCCCTTCCCTTCCCTTCTCTTCCCTTCCCTTCCCTTCTCTTCTCTTCCCTTCCCTTCTCTTCTCTGCTCTTCACTTCACTTCACTTCTCTTCTCTTCTCTGCTCTTCTCTTCACTTCACTTCTCTTCTCTGCTCTTCACTTCACTTCTCTTCTCTGCTCTTCTCTTCTCTTCTCTGCTCTTCACTTCACTTCTCTTCTCTTCTCTGCTCTTCACTTCACTTCAAAATTGCATTTAAAGAACTGAAAAACGATAAAAATAAAAACAAATTCATGTTACAATTGGTTATAATCACTTCATGGCAACTGCAAAATTGTTGATTTTCATATCAGTTCAGTATCTAGTGCTGTAAGATAATTAGTTTCCGTCCAGATTGACTAGTCTAGCAATGTTTCATATGTTATGTATAGTTATAATCCCCCTAAAGAATCTCAACTACTTTTATATCCTAGCAACTAGTCTTATAATGTTGTACATGTGAATTTAGCTGCTTTGATTTTGTGTTTAGAATAATATTGTAGATCTTATATGAAAATGTAGCATCTCTTACTGTTTAAAAAGTGAAGTACAGTTGTTTCATTTATTGAATGAGTTACAACTTTTTGACCATCCATGCTGACTAGACTAGTCTGCGAATGTGCTATAAGTTACACATTTATCTTTAATATCAAATGTATTATTGTTAGATGAATTAAGTGTCCAGTGCCATACAGTTTGTTTTGTCCAGTTTGATATCATATTCTTGTAATGTTCAATTTGAACATAGTTGAAGGAAATGATTTTAATAAAAGAGTTGAATTATTAATTGTCACTTATATTCGTTCATTTTTTACACTAAATGTCCAATTACATCAGCACATTCATTATTGTAGTGTTATAGTTGTGGGTAATTATTAAAGCATCTTTTATTACCGACAAATTGACACCAAGATCATTCAAATCTGGGAAATACAAAGTTTTATTAAGAAAACAAATTTTCGGGAGGCCCAATTAGCCGCCATCTTGGATTTTTGAATGGCCAATCAGGCAGGTTTGACCAGATACCTCTGGAGAACAACTACACCAAATTTCATACTTGTATCATAATTTGCACGATTAATCTACTATCTGCCCCACTACATGAAACATTACACAATCATTTATATCAGTATTTTAAGAGGATTTATATTTATTATTTTATATATATATATATATATATATATATATGGTTACATATAGTTTCATTTCTTTGCCATATTTTAAGGATCATCAGAAATCATTACATTCATAAATTCAAAGATAAACATTCAATCTGGTATCCATAGTAACGATGCCATTGAGGTGTTGTGGGGGGGGGATATTACGGATGAAGGGTGTTGTGTGGGGGGGGGTATTACGGATGAAGGGTGTTGTGTGGGGGGGGGGGTATTACGGGTGAAGGGTGTTGTGGGGGGGGGGTATCACGGGTGAAGGGTGTTGTGCGGGGGGGGGTATCACGGGTGAGGGGTGCTGTGGGGGGGGGGGTTATTACGGGTGAAGGGTGTTGTGGGGGGTATTGTAGGCCCCGCCCCCATCACACACACCCCCACCTAGGCCCCGCCCCATCACAACCCCCACTTAGGCCCCGCCCCCCATCACCCCCACCCCCACTTAGGCCCCACCCCCATCACACACACACCCACTCAGGCCCCGCGCCCATCACACCCCCACCCCCATTTAGGCCCCGCCCCCATCACACCCCCACTTAGGCCCCACCCCCATCACACCCACCCGCACTTAGGCCCCACCCCATCACACACCCACTTAGGCCCCGCCCCCATCACACCCCCACCCCCATTTAGGCCCCGCCCCCATCACACCCACCCGCACTTAGGCCCCACCCCATCACACACACTTAGGCCCCGCCCCCATCACACACACACACACTCAGGCCCCGCCCCCATCACACACACACCCCACTTAGGCCCCGCCCCCATCACACACACACCCCCAACCTACATATATATAGGCTTGGCCTGTACATTTCCTCACACATTTCAGAGGAGACATCAAATTGGAGTGGAGACACACACTTGACAATTGCATTGGGACATCAAATAAACCAATAAAATAAATTGGAAAACTCACGTACAGTATTTCACATCACATCAAGTTGGTTCAGAAACACAGTTGACAATTGCAATGGCAAGCACACTGAGAATGAGCCAACATAGACAGATGCTGAAGGAGCGCCAGAAGCAGATGGAATTAAATTCCAAAGAGGTTGAACCTCCAATAAATTGTTACCCAAGTTCACTGGAGGAACAAGGAAGACATTGTGAACTGTTGTACATCGAGGTGAGCTCGTTAATGGAAAACTGAGCGTTTTCTTTGGCAGCAGGAGAAGTCTTACCTCAAGGCCACCGAAGAAGATCTTCAGAGCCAGATCTCCAACTTGCAGAACAATAACAAATGGTTCAACCTCTTCTAATGCCCGGCTCCCGACTGTCAAAACATCAGATAGTAAAACACTGACGGGGTACATTTTACTGCACAGTCTCCTCTCCTCTTCCCTTCTCTTCCCTTCCCTTCCCTTCCCTTCTCTTCCCTTCCCTTCTCTTCCCTTCTCTTCTCTTCCCTTCTCTTCCCTTCCCTTCCCTTCCCTTCTCTTCCCTTCCCTTCCCTTCCCTTCCCTTCCCTTCTCTTCTCTTCCCTTCCCTTCCCTTCCCTTCTCTTCTCTTCTCTTCCCTTCTCTTCCCTTCCCTTCTCTTCTCTTCCCTTCCCTTCCCTTCTCTTCTCTTCCCTTCCCTTCCCTTCTCTTCTCTGCTCTTCACTTCACTTCACTTCTCTTCTCTTCTCTGCTCTTCTCTTCTCTTCACTTCACTTCTCTTCTCTGCTCTTCACTTCACTTCTCTTCTCTGCTCTTCTCTTCTCTGCTCTTCACTTCACTTCACTTCTCTTCTCTGCTCTTCACTTCACTTCAAAATTGCATTTAAAGAACTGAAAAACTATAAAAATAAAAACAAATTCATGTTACAATTGGTTATAATCACTTTATGGCAACTGCAAAATTGTTGATTTTCATATCAGTTCAGTATCTAGTGCTGTAAGATAATTAGTTTCCGTCCAGATTGACTAGTCTGACTAGACTGACTAGACTTTGATTTTGTGTTTAGAATAATATTGTAGATCTTATATGAAAATGTAGCATCTCTTACTGTTTAAAAAGTGAAGTACAGTTGTTTCATTTATTGAATGAGTTACAACTTTTTGACCATCCATGCTGACTAGACTAGTCTGGGAATGTGCTATAAGTTACACATTTATCTTTAATATCAAATGTATTATTGTTAGATGAATTAAGTGTCCAGTGCCATACAGTTTGTTTTGTCCAGTTTGATATCATATTCTTGTAATGTTCAATTTGAACATAGTTGAAGGAAATGATTTTAATAAAAGAGTTGAATTATTAATTGTCACTTATATTCGTTAATTTTTCCACTAAATGTCCAATTACATCAGCACATTCATTATTGTAGTGTTATAGTTGTGGGTAATTATTAAAGCATCTTTTATTACCGACAAATTGACACCAAGATCATTCAAATCTGGGAAATACAAAGTTTTATTAAGAAAACAAATTTTCGGGAGGCCCAATTAGCCGCCATCTTGGATTTTTGAATGGCCAATCAGGCAGGTTTGACCAGATACCTCTGGAGAACAACTCCACCAAATTTCATACTTGTATCATAATTTGCACGATTAATCTACTATCTGCCCCACTACATGAAACATTACACAATCATTTATATCAGTATTTTAAGAGGATTTATATTTGTTATTTTATATATATATATATATATATATATATATATATATATATATATGGTTACATATAGTTTCATTTCTTTGCCATATTTTAAGGATCATCAGAAATCATTACATTCATAAATTCAAAGATAAACATTCAATCTGGTATCCATAGTAACGATGCCATTGAGGACTCCATGGATAGAATGTTGATGACATCACGGATTCTTTGCCTTTAATGTCAACACTCCATGGATAGAATGTTGATGACATCACGGATTCTTTGCCTTTAATGTCAACACTCCATGGATAGAATGTTGATGACATCACGGATTCTTTGCCTTTAATGTCAACACTCCACTGGTGATACAGCGTCAGAGCTAAGCCCCGCCCTCCTCCATCACTGCACACTCGAGACACTACGTGCTCTCACTGCGCATGGTCAAACAGCACAGTGACAGCGCGAGGAACCAGCAAACCGATGCATTTACCTTCACAATTAAAATTGAGACTGCTAAATAATTATCATTTCCATTCATTTATTAATTTGTTGTAATTTATTCTTTTAAATCAATAAAATGTCAGAAAAAAGGATAAAGTACCTGTCTGAATTCAATATATATATATATATAAAGAAAAAATATAAAATAATTAACACATTTTGAAGCATTTAATCAATTTAAAAGAAATTCAATTTAACAAAATAAAATATATTTAATGATCAGCGCAAGTGAGCTGATGATATAATATTGTTAGTTGAAGAAGGTGATGCATACTTTAGGTTTTATGTTCTGCTGTCACTGATTTAAGGATTTAGTCTTTACATATTGTGTGTTTATTATGTTTCTCTTCAAGCCTGTGCTCTGATTGTTTGTTTTATTAACAAATGTCTGAGATAGTTAGAGATGAAAGTTAAAGCCATGATTACAACTTATTATTGACCTATTAGAAGCTGGTACCTTCTGGTGTTAGCCTATGCAGAGGTTTTTTTAATGAATAATAAAATAAAACTTTATGAATGAGGAATATTGTTGTGCAACAGTTGCATTGCAAAGTAGGGAAGTGCAAATACAAGACCATATAAAACAAATGTAATTGTCTCTTATCTGAGCACCTCAAAACTAAAATATATAAAAATATATCGCCAAATCATTCACAGGACTATAACTGTTACACTGTTGTTTGTTTGTTGTTGGTTAAATCTTTGCACTACTGTTTAGTTAGTTAATTTAATATTATTGTTTCATTGTATCTACTGTGCATTTGTATACTCAATATTGCTTACCTGTATCATGATGCTGCTGTAGCGAACACATTTCCCCTTGCAGGATTAATAAAGCATCCATCCATCTATCCAGTTAACCTGAAGCAATTGCTGCGTCATAGCTCTTATTTTGAAAGTCCAAACCGGAACAGCATTGTTTCCCTTTCCGCCAGCTTGATGACGGAGAGGAGAGAGTCCTTGGATGAAGTACGTCTGGTACCGCATCCTCCAACCGGTGACAATCCAGCTAATATCAGCTGGAGGAGATAAAGGAGCAGCAGGCAGGCTGTAAACCCGTCACAAGGCCGGTCCGGCGCGGGCACATTTAGCAGAAACGTCGGGAGTCTTATAGCGAAAGAAAAGCGGATAAAATAAACAATGAACGCGACTGTGGAGTACGATTTCGAGCGGCTGTTCGACGAAAGACGAGCCCAGGAATGGATGCAGGAAAACTGGTATGTTAGCTTACAGAGAAGCTAAAACAAGAGATAAAAGATGTCGTCTTGGCCCTCTTCCTCCTACAGACTCTACTATGTCTCCTCGTGTCCGTCCTGTCACCGGCTGTTAGCCATGTGTCTCACATTTACCGCCGTTAATCTGCTTCATATTCGTCGACGTTTATGTGTCAATTCACACGTCCTTGAGGATGTCACACGCCTAGTAAGACTGCATTTTTTGTGCACGAAGTAAAAGTAAAACACAGCTGTGGCTCAGGGACAGAGGGGAGTGAGCTGAACCGGGGGGGGGGGGGGTGCTCACATCCTCCATATCATCCTCCATATCATCCATATCATCCTCCATATCATCCTCCTCCACCTCCTCATCCTCCTCACCGGGTCTGGAGCTTTGTGTAAATGTCTTTGGACCTGCTGCAGCATTTCTCTTCTGCAGACTCCTCATGCAGCTCCATGAGACCTCCAGGCAGCAGCTTCATGGATCATTTTAATGTTCATAGGACGCAGTAATTCACTGTTGGTGTCTCCTCCTCTTCTTCCTCCTTTACTTTAACGTACTTCTACAAAGATGACGTCTTCTAACTGCTTCTTTCATCTTTGGCCGAGAGTTAAAAATCCAAAAGTATTCAGCAGGATTTGAAGCATTAAAAACTAAATGTTCTAACAGGTTTTTATGTCTGTCCTTCAGACAAAACACACAATTTAAAGATGTAAAGATGTCAGTCGATTAAAGCGTCAATCGATAGTTTTATCCCGGATAGTGTGTCGTTTGCTGAGGGTACTTTAGAGAACAGCAGGGGGTCCTTACAAAATATATATCTCAGTCAAGCATAAATCTTAAAGAGGAATGATGTCGTAGGTGAAATAGAGGAAAGGTCAATCTGGATTAGTCATCTGGTTTATTCCCAAACAGCCTCACAGATGTAATTTATATCTATCTATCTATCGGGTATAGCTGTTTCTATTTCTCCACTGTTTAGCATTCTGAGCTCAGGAGTTGACCTTTCGCTGCTGCTACTGGCTGTTAATTAAAATACTATCGGTTGCCGGTTGCTGGTTGCTGATGAGCCAGGAGGAGCAACGCCCGGTTTAAATTGCCTCATCACTCAGAGCTGGCCGTTTAAACGGTCAGTGTGTCAACTGCTAATCTGGGTTAATCCTCTGATTATAAACGAGGACGAGTGAGCTGCTGAAGGGTGTTTTAAACTTGCGTGTGTTCTGTGTTGACTCGTGTCTGCAGTAAGCAGACGGTGGTGTTTGAGTTTAAACGTCTGCTCCGGTCACCCTCGTTGTGTCCTCTCCTGATGGAACCGCTCTGCATCTGTACCATCACCTGCTGGGTCACAGGCTGACCGAGGTGATTCAGGGTTGAGCGGGGAAGCCGTCCTCTTCCTCTTCCTCTTCCTGTCACCAGACAGATGTCAAACGTTTAGAGGCTGATTCAGGTCATCCAACTCTATACGGGTTCTAACACACAGCCTTTCTGTTTCTGCCCTTAATCAGTTTGTATGAGTGGAACCAGATAAATAAAACTGAGGTTCTTAATCCACAAAAGTAGACAGGTTTAGGACAGTCCAAGGAAGTCTAATGCTGGTTTAAGGCGGTCTAATGCTGGTTTAAGGCGGTCTAATGCTGGTTTAAGGCGGTCTAATGCTGGTTTAAGGCGGTCTAATGCTGGTCTAATGCTGGTTTAATGCTGACTAATGCTGGTTTAAGACGGCCTAATGCTGGTTTAAGGCGGCCTAATGCTGGTTTAAGGCGGCCTAATGCTGGTTTAAGACGGCCTAATGCTGGTTTAAGGCGGTCTAATGCTGGCTTAAGGCGGTCTAATGCTGGTTTAAGGCGGCCTAATGCTGGTTTAAGGCGGTCTAATGCTGGTTTAAGGCGGTCTAATGCTGGTTTAAGGCGGTCTAATGCTGGTTTAAGGCGGCCTAATGCTGGTTTAAGGCGGTCTAATGCTGGTTTAAGGCGGTCTAATGCTGGTTTAAGGCGGTCTAATGCTGGTTTAAGGCGGTCTAATGCTGGTTTAAGGCGGTCTAATGCTGGCTTAAGGCGGTCTAATGCTGGTTTAAGGCGGTCTAATGCTGGCTTAAGGCGGTCTAATGCTGGCTTAAGGCGGTCTAATGCTGGTTTAAGGCGGTCTAATGCTGGCTTAAGGCGGTCTAATGCTGGCTTAAGGCGGTCTAATGCTGGTTTAAGGCGGTCTAATGCTGGCTTAAGGCGGTCTAATGCTGGCTTAAGGCGGTCTAATGCTGGCTTAAGGCGGTCTAATGCTGGCTTAAGGCGGTCTAATGCTGGCTTAAGGCGGTCTAATGCAGGCTTAAGGCGGTCTAATGCTGGCTTAAGGCGGTCTAATGCTGGCTTAAGGCGGTCTAATGCTGGCTTAAGGCGGTCTAATGCTGGCTTAAGGCGGTCTAATGCTGGCTTAAGGCGGTCTAATGCAGGCTTAAGGCGGTCTAATGCTGGCTTAAGGCGGTCTAATGCTGGCTTAAGGCGGTCTAATGCTGGCTTAAGGCGGTCTAATGCTGGCTTAAGGCGGTCTAATGCTGGTTTAAGGCGGTCTAATGCTGGTTTAAGGCGGTCTAATGCTGGTTTAAGGCGGTCTAATGCAGTCTAACATGGTCTTATCTCCTTCATTGATGCTGATCCGTGTGTTGTGTCCACAGGAGCAAAGCCTTCATGTTCTGCGGTCTGTACGCTGCGTTCGTGTTCGGCGGGCAGCACTTCATGAAGGAAAGACCGAAGCTGAACCTGCGCCGGCCGCTGATGCTGTGGTCGCTCAGCCTCGCCATCTTCAGGTGAGTCACGGTCGTCACTGCTTTACTTTTTATACCTTTTCACTTGAATTGATGAACTTGCTCCGGAAAACAGTCGGTGGTGTTTTCACAGTTAATCAGCCTTTTTTCTAGAATAAATGATCATTTGAGATAAATTATCGACCGGTCGTGTCGTCTGAAACATGCTCGTGAATTGTATCTTTAAGGTTTTCCTTTTGGTGGGTCTAAGGGGTCTAGAACATTCCAGCAAAAAGCATGTGGACACAAGTGTTTATAGTGTTAAAATCTCAGCATGGAGTTTAGTTTACTTTGTTTTTCCTCAGCTATCGATGCTGGCAGGGCTGCTCTCTGCTCCTCATCTCTGTCCCTCCATCAGTGTAGTTTAGTTTAGTTTGTAGTTTTTCTGTTTTTACATTTTGTTATTTTTTAGTCAATAGGGAAACTGATTATCAAACAAGATTGTAGAGTTTGTGTTTTATAAAACCTGAGGTAAGTGGTGTCAGTGGACGGTTTCTCTCCGTTGTGTCTTAATATTGTTTGGCAGATGAATTCCTTTCTGCATCTCTGGATCGATGTATGACTGCAGGACTCTAAGAGGGTTTTATTGGCATCATAGAGAGGAGTAATGTCGAGTGTTTATGGCGGCAGACGGCAGTAGAGCTGAAACATCGGCCGTTCAGTGGTGTGTTTCAGAGAAACGGTGACATGACTCAGACAGATTGTTTCTGAGTTGCTCTGATGTGTTTGCGTGTCGTGGCTTCCCTCTGCAGCATCATAGGAGCCCTGAGGACTGGATCGTACATGCTGCACATCCTCACCACCAGCGGCTTCAGACAGTCGGTGTGTGACAACAGCTTCTACAGCGCCCCCGTCAGCAAATTCTGGGCCTACGCCTTCGTCCTCAGCAAGGCCCCCGAGCTCGGTAAGGTCCTCCAACCTCTCTGATACGGTCCTCAGCGTCACAAGGGGTTGTGTTTCTCAGAGGTTTTAACAGATTTTTAATTTCTATATTTCCATGTCAAACAGGCCCCAATTATATGTTGACATGAGGCATTTGAAGAAATGGTTATATGTAACCAAGCGGACTAAAAATAACTGTTTTTAACCATGTTTAACCAGACACATTAAGAACTCTGTTATTGGGAGTTTAAGGTGTAATTAGTAAACACAAATGATCTGAAAGGATTTACTGAGTCAAAGCTTAGATGGACATTAACCTGAAGAGATGAAATCATTTCTCTCACTTCCTCTTCGTAGCGCTTAAAACGTTCCAGTAAATGTGTAATAAGCAGACAATCATCTTAAGAGCTGCTCCTCCGTCTCTCTGTGGAGGAAGATGCTGAGATGGCAAGAACATCCCGTTAGAGGATGCTGTTTCCTCAGCTGCAGACAGGAAGCGTGTCGACATAAATACTCTGTACCGTTAAAGACCTGCACACCGTCCATCAAAGGGGAAAGTGAGTGCAGCCGGGCAGTTGGTCGTCATCGCACAGGAACCTACGTATGTTCGTGGTGCAGAATGAAACCTCTTAACATCTAAATAAGTTTGTGCTGGTTAGGTTCAGCTCGTGCTCTTCTAAAATATATGAACGAACATCACCTGCTAACAAACGGTGGTACTTTCAGCAAAGCCCACGGAAAATAGAATAAAGTAAACGGCATTTAAAACAACAACATTTCACCTTTAAACGGATTTCGAGCTTTGAAACTAAAGGAAAGCTCTTAAACTTAATGTCATTTTGCGATTGAATTTTGTCTGATCTTAAAGTACTGCTCTTCACGAACCCTTCGATGGCCTTCCTCCCCCAGGTGACACGGTGTTCATCGTCCTGCGGAAGCAGCGCCTCATCTTCCTGCACTGGTACCACCACATCACCGTGCTGCTCTACTCCTGGTACTCCTACAAGGACCAGGTGGCGGGCGGCGGCTGGTTCATGACCATGAACTACCTGGTCCACTCTCTCATGTACACGTACTACGCGGCCAAGGCGGGCGGCCTGCGGGTGCCCCGCTTCTGCGCCATGATCATCACGGCCACCCAGATCCTGCAGATGGTGATGGGCCTGGCGGTGCTGGGCCTGGTGTACCGCTGGATGCACGAGGTGCGCTGCCCGTCCTACGTGGACAACATCGCGTGGGGCACCCTCATGTACCTCAGCTACTTGGTCCTCTTTGCCTTGTTCTTCTACAAATCCTACCTCGGGGGCTCCTCCGGGGACAAAGGGTCCAAGGCGGAGTAGCGTGTAAGGGTCCATAATGTAGAAAGTGACCAGCGGCGAGGGGGCCATGACTGTGTGAGCCACAACCAGCTGACTGCTTCACAGGCCTCCTCAGTTCCACCTGACTTTTTTATAGGCACCTGTAGATTCATGGATTTAGAGGAGACTGGTTCAGGTTCATTTAAAGGCACAGTGTGTACGGCATCTTTTAGCAGACATGGAACATAATATACATAAATGTTTTCATTAGTGTATAATCCCCTGAAACTGTGTTTTCGTCAGTTTAGGATGACCGTCATAAATACATAAAGATCAGGAGGCGGAGTCCGCCGCGTTGCTCCGCCATGTTTTTCTACGGTAGCCCAGAACGGACAAACCAAACACTGACTTTCAAGTGTTTGCGTCACCTGTCTGACCACTAGATGCCACTAAATCCTACACACTGTGCCTTTAAGAAGGGAAATAGAGGAGTAACGTGTTTGTGCTTGACCAACGTTATATATATATATATTACGTTATATATATATATATATATATATATAATAATATATATTATATTATATTATATTATCGCCTCGGTGACTTAGACTCTTGACCAGTAAAACAACAACCTGTGAAGGCCAAATGTGTGTTTGTTGTAATAGAAAAGAGATCATCCTTAAAAGCTCTGAAGTACAACAAAAGAATAGATTTAACGTACTGATGGATTTAGAATAGTTAAAGGAACAGTTCAACATGTTGGGGAAAGGAAGCTCGTCACGCTTTACATATTGATCTTGATGGTTAGCTTAGCATAAAGACTTGAAGCAGAGGGAAACGTCTCCAGTTTTATCTAAAGTGGGAACAAAAACCTCTAAAATAACTTAAATAAACGTCAAAAGTCCTGCTTCCAGTCTTTATGCTAAGCTAAGCTAACACTGTAACACAACGCTTCGACGGAAAACAAGAAGTCCAACTACCCAAAATGTTGAGCTATTCCTTTATAATCTGTTTAGTACGAGCACAAGCGTGACCGTCAGGATAGTGAGTTTAATAACAAAAGGGAACAAAGACTTCACAACGCACTGAACGAAAGGTTGTTTTATGACTTTTAGTTTCTCACACACACACACACACACACACGTCGGGCTTTCTTTATCTTCGGTGTGGTGACAGTAAGCTGACACACACTTTGAGAAAGAGGAACACTGACGATCTTTAATCACACTCTGTGTTCTCACAGACGATAAGATCCGAACACATTCCTCGTCTCACAGCCGCCCAGAGGAACACAACCTTCCACTAAGTGAGTTGTGTAACGCGTTGTGTTAAAGTCCTTTCTGTTCTGTTTAAAATAAGACGGAACAATACGTTTACACTCGGCCACTGTGCACACGTTGCCTTCTGCAGCTCAGCTCGTCACTTACACCGGACGGAGAGTTTTACTTTCTCTTGTTTGAAACCAGCAGCAGACGTAGAAACCTCGCGATGCGTCATGTTTGTTTAAGCCGGGATCTGTTTTATGAATCTGAAACTGACCTCCACAGTACTAGTACTGTAGTAGTACTACTACTGTAAGTACTTGTGTTTGCTGTAGACTTTAGACCTAAAGGAAAGAGGCGTGGTTTCTCTTATTCTCCAAACTCTTCCTGCAGGACTGATCTCTGATCATGTACCTGCAGTAATGCTCCAGTCATCATCACACATAAGTAGTAGTTCATTATTGAGTTTAAAGGAATACTTGACCCACACAATGAGCGTTTGTTACAGCTACTCTCCTTGATTTGTTGAGGAACACTTTGTTTTTCTCTCGCGCCAAAAAACTGAGAAAAGTCAGAAGAGAGAAAACGTGTTCAAGACTTCAAAGTAAAACGAGATCAGTCATTTATATACAGACGGTCATTGTGTGGATGAAGTTTTCCTTTAATTGAAACAGACTTTAAGATGATGTATGAAAATGAATACAAATGATTAATTGAACATTGAATCGATTGATTCTGGCTCATTTGTTCTGGTTGATCAACACAAAGAAATCTGTGAAAATGTGACTCGGCCCCAAAGCTACGAGTTAAAGTCGTCTTCGTATCTGAGAGTCCGTGGCTGTGAAACCAGAGAGCGAATGTGCATTTCAAGGATTTAAAGCTCTCGAGAGTTTCCAGTATTGAAATTAATGTAAAGTACGTGATTTCATGCAACAGGTAATATTCCTTTAACCCTCACGTTGATCTTTATTTGAAGATTCATGCATGAAGTGTGAACTCTCGTTACTCTTTTTCAAATATAAGCTAATGTGTGTAAAGCTGTGTTTCATGCTCACACGTTTAGACTTCACCGTAATCAAACTCCTCCTCTACTTATTCCTCGTGTGCTGCAATCCAGATTATTCCCCCAAACTAACTGATCATCACTGAGCTACAATCTGGTTTAAATTGTGCTTCATAGATTAATATGTGGGCTGTAGAACCACTGGAGGTTCAACAGGAAACAACATGGCCGCTGCGCTCAATGAGACGTTACGCGTGTCCATTTGTAAATAATGAGAATATTTATTTTCTATATATTTCTCCAGCAGATGTGAAGTTCCCCTGGTAGACGTCTCAGGACTTTAATTAGGATTATTTCCCCTCTTTCCATCCAGATGTTTGTACCTTCTCTCACATCTGCTGAAGGAACTCATGATGACACTGTTTCTGCCTCTCAAGTGTTCAGAGATGGAGGGTCAGCCATTAATACTTTAATCAGTGATACGTGTAGCTTCATGCCGTCCTCTGTGTTTTATCCCCCGTCAGGTAAATGTGTGGTAGCGCTTTAGAGATCGAGGGCTGATTCTGGCGTGAACATATGAAGTAAAGACGATTGTTCTGCCGTTGAACCTCTTTCTTCTGTTCTGTTTGTTGTCTGACGTTCACGTGCTGCAGAGCTTTAAACAAAAGCTCTGTGTTTTCAGCACTTCCTACATTACTCCTGAGTCGCTCGAGTAGCGTCATGTTTTCACCTTTATTAATCTGCAGCACGTCTTCAAGTATCGTCATGATTTCATGATGTCCTCTGTTTGCAGATGTTTAAATCTGTGCAGATGTTTTGTTCTTCCGGCCACAAAATCTATGAAATCACAAAACCACCTTTTGTAACCATGGAGTGATGTATGAAGTGCTGACTCCACTCGTGTGGCTCTGAATGATCTTTGCCACCAACATGAAGCTGCAGTACTTCTCTCTGCTGGTGAACCTGAAGTTCTACTGTTGGATGAAGCGGAGACGGAACCAGGTGAAGTGTTTTTGTAGCGTCAGTGATGGTTCCTGCTCAGAACCTTTTTAAACTTGAAGGTGATGATCACGTGGTTCATGTGTGTGCCAAACGATGCTTCTGTTACTTTGTCCCGTCACGGATCGATGAGACGAGGTACAGGTTTGTTAAACAGCCGGTGGATTCTACTGTCGGCTGCAAACCCAGGAGAGAAATACCTGTTCAAAGGGCTTCTGGTGTTGAAATGTTTCAATAAATACGTCACAATAACGGTTGTAAACGGACTGCGTTCATTGTTTCAGAGGTTTTCTTTGTGGTTTCTTTCATATAAAGGTTTTTGGGACGACAACTACATTTTGTTTGCACAACTCTTTACAACACATTGAACATTGAACCTTGAGACCAGTGATGATCCGTCTGTCTGATAACTTCCGTCCTCCACACTCACAACCATGAGTGCAGTGAAACGGTCTCTTTACTGTCGGCGTCCAGGCTGAGATATGAACCGGTTTGAGCCAGCTGTGGGCGGTGACGTCAGAGGACTGTGAGGAAGCTTTGACTTTATCTGATACGTCCGTAGAGGATTAAGGTCACGTTAAGGTCACGACACACCTCTGCTCTGTGTCTGTGTTTCACTGAAGCTAAATCTCACCAAGTGAAATACTTCAATCATCACTGCAGTGATGGAGTCAAGCAATGTGCTTAAATACAATTTTGAGGTAAAATTTGTCATAGTTTGTATTACAGAAGGAACTTCTAACTGGTTCTGAACCAGTCTGTTTCGTCCTGATCCTCTATCAGACCTCCATCAGTACAGAGACCATCAGAGAGAAGATGGTCTGTTTCTATAGAGCTATTCTTAATGCTCGTCATCGGAGCCACCGGGTTGGATTCTGGTGAAACCAGATGAACTCATGCAGGTTCACCAGACCCTCCTTCAGCTCAGACTCCAGCAGAGACCGGTCCACCGTGGACAGACCCAGATCCTCCAGCAGAGACCGGTCCACCGTGGACAGACCCAGATCCTCCAGCAGAGACCGGTCCACCGTAGACAGACCCAGATCCTCCAGCAGAGACCGGTCCACCGTAGACGGACCCAGATCCTCCAGCAGAGACCGGTCCACCGTGGACAGACCCGGATCCTCCAGCAGAGACCGGTCCACCGTAGACGGACCCAGATCCTCCAGCAGAGACCGGTCCACCGTGGACAGACCCAGATCCTCCAGCAGAGACCGGTCCACCGTAGACGGACCCAGATCCTCCAGCAGAGACCGGTCCACCGTAGACAGACCCAGATCCTCCAGCAGAGACCGGTCCACCGTGGACAGACCCAGATCCTCCAGCAGAGACCGGTCCACCGTAGACAGACCCAGATCCTCCAGCAGAGACCGGTCCACCGTGGACAGACCCAGATCCTCCAGCAGAGACCGGTCCACCGTGGACAGACCCAGATCCTCCAGCAGAGACCGGTCCACCGTGGACAGACCCAGATCCTCCAGCAGAGACCGGTCCACTGTAGACGGACCCAGATCCTCCAGCAGAGACCGGTCCACCGTAGACAGACCCAGATCCTCCAGCAGAGACCGGTCCACCGTGGACAGACCCAGATCCTCCAGCAGAGACCGGTCCACCGTGGACAGACCCAGATCCTCCAGCAGAGACCGGTCCACCGTGGACAGACCCAGATCCGGCTTCTCTGCAGCCTGGAGACCCAGGACGTATTGCTGGACCCGCTGGAGGGAAGGGAGGCACGGGAGAACCAGGACTGAGAGGAGCAGACTGTCAGACCCTGCTGCAGTAATGAGAGGTTTTCTAAAGAGTCTGGTGCTCAGAGACACGACCACTTTAGTCCACAGGGACCAACAGAACCAACACTAAATAAAAGTTATTTTTATTAGACAACTTCAATAAAGTGATGGAAACAGATGCACCAAGATGATTGAGTGTGGAAGTCTTGATCCTGGAAATACTTACTAAGATTTATAAATGGAGACTTTATGTCTCATTAGAAAGTGACATCAAATTATTAAAAGATTAAAATGAGTTAATGTCCTTTTTCTTTCAATTGCAGCAAAGACATTGCTGAATTTTACTCAAGTAAAAGATCTGAAAACTGACATGAACAGGAAGTTGTCTGCACTAGGATCCCCGTGAACTCACCAATGAGTTCACAGTTTATAGATGTTGTCTCTCATCATTTAAAGCTCGTGGCGCCCTCGCGTGGCGGCAGTCGGGTGTCATGGTTTCCTCTGGCAGCAGTGTGCAATGTAACTGAGGCAGTAAAACACAGTAAAACACGTTAATTGGAGGCAGCTGTGGAATCTGTGCACAGCGATGCACGGGAGGAGCCACGTGAAGCTGCGTTCAAGTGTTGTTGGGTAAATCAGAACACAGGCCAAAATAAAGCTCTGAGAAATGATAGCAGATGGAATGAGTCTCTCATTACTGTTTCTTTTGTGTGTGTGCACATTTTAAGTGTTTCAATTTTCTCTTTACCAGAAAATATAATGAACATCTTCCTGCTTTATTGAAACTTTATTATTAATGTTATAAATATGTCCGTTAAGATGCTGAGTGGTGGAGGAAGGCAACTAAGTGCATTTACTCAAGTTCTGCGCTTAAGTCGTACAATTGGAGGTACTTGTACTTTACTTGAGTATTTTCAGACGGATATATTGTACTTTCTACTGACTTCATTCACCTGACAGCTGGAGTTACTGTCACTTTAATAAAAACTCATTGTTAAAGATTAAACCAGTGACCCTTGACCTTTCTCGTGAGCAATGTTTACTCTAAACTTCATGCAAAGATGAAAAAAAGAATTTTTTAAAATCAATAAAATAAAGATAGGCAGAACTCTGTTTTTCTTCTTTTATCTTCATCATGTCAACTTTGAAGGAGAAGAGCAAACACCAGATTACACATCCACACACGTGATTCATCAGTTCAATCAGTTTACAGGACTCAGACTTGGAACAAAACACACACACACACGTTTATATGACCTCATCTAAAGTCATGAAACGAGACAAAACATATTCATTTCTTAACAGCAGTGAAATAAAAGAAGTGTCTTAAACCCACTCCGCTGCCTCTTTAAAGCCTCCGTGTTACTGGGAGGAGTTAACGGTACTGGTTCCAGCTGCTGCCTCCAGGTCGGATCACAACAGCCGGGCTGCAGACGGAGGACAGTCTCGGTGTGTGTGTGTGATGAATGAAGACAAGGTCCCGGATGATGGGACTTTGTCGCTGTCTCGACCATGAAATCAGTGGATGCGGAGGAGCTCAGACGAGCAGCGACGCGATGCAACTTTTCCTCCAGTTTGGAGGAGCTGCGATGAGGAGGAGAGCCTGAAGCTGCTTCCAGCGGGACACACGAGAGGTGCGCCGCCGGTCCTCCTGTAGTCACGGTAGTCTGGGAGAGTTGCACGTAGAGCATGCACGGGCAACGACTTCTGCAGGGGAAGTAACGGAGCAAAGGAAAAGGGAAGTCGTCGTTTTGTGGTTGTAAAATGTAGTTTTTCTGAGTTGCGTTGTTTTTAAGTAGACTTGAAGTACACATCTCTTTTGTCCTGATAGTCTGATTTAAAGTTATTAAAGGAACACACTGCAGAGAAGAAACAGACTGTTTTTATAATCAATGACATGGTTTGAATGGTTCTCACAGTTTGTTTATATTTCGTGGGTATTTATTTCTTGTGAATGGGATTTTATGGATCAATAGATTAAACCATGAACAACTAAATATTTATATGTATGTATATTTATATTTATACCTGAGTAGGCAGGTATAGGACCAGCATGCACCTGGGCCTATGTTGTTGTTGTTGTTGTACCAGCGCAGGAGAGGCAGCAATAGGAATGATCTCTGTGTTGTTTTGTTTGTTGCGTGCTTGTCTTAAGAAACAGACATGTTGCGTGGACATATGGACTCCTGCCTGCGTAAACCACATACCCATGATGCATCAGTGGCCCTTTGGTTTGAGTTACATCCAGTATCACTACAACTAGCATCATTAGAACTGACTATGAAAATGGTTGTTGCTGAATCAGTCAACCAGGTAATCCTGTGCTGCAGTTCTTCTGGTGGTTGTGGTGCCGACGGCCGCGGTCCTGCAGGTGTTTGATGCTGTTTGTTCCCCTCCAGGTGGCCGTCATGTCCCTGTGGATGATCCTTCCCATCAGCCTGCCCGTCTTCACCATCACTGGGATCTGGGTCGTGTGAGTAGCTCAGCGTTTGCTCTCCAGCTGTCCGTACGTTAACAGGGAGGCTGATTGTGATCGCCATGACCTCCGCCGGCTGTACAAAGTTTGTGAAAGTAAAACAGTCTCCTTTTTTGGGAAGAGGGAGAGTAACTGCTCGCTGTTTATTCTACGATTGCGCCGGAGGAGATTCATCCTTGAAATTCCTTCTGGGTCTGTCTGGTCTGCGTGTCCCTGCAGCTGTTTGACTCACATCTGCAGCACATGAACAGCAGTCCACAGTCAGAGCTGCTGTTCGCGGTGGAAGCGATGATTCAGCGTGTAGCAGCGAGTGCTTTTCACAGAATTTTAGTCAAATCACAGACTAAAAGAAACGTAAAGGAAAGGTTTCCCTGTAACTTGAAGTTCTGACTTCTTCTGCATCACATTGAACCGTTCAACGCTCGATTCCTGCAGAATCCCGTCATTTTAAAACTCCACTATGTTTCAAAATGGTGATTCACTCACAACAAAGAGGTCGTGCAGGGAATTCATTCTCAGAGAAATTCTCAGGGCTACAAAAACAACACACGTCTGTGGTCCAATGTTTATTGGTAAGGAGTGACGCCACACAGCCTTCACACACTTCTACAGCAGATTGATTATTTTATTTGCACGTCAGTCACTTCTTAAACATCAAAAAGCTGTGATGTCCTCGACCACAGTTTGTTCAAGTCTCCTGACCGGATCTTGTTATCAGCGATCAATAGACGCACTCCAACCTCCACACGTCTCCTGTTTGTTTTCCACTGAGACGTTTGTGAGCAGCTTGTTTTGTTGATTTGTCTGCGTATCGTGTTTCAGTGATTTAATCTCTGCTATCTTTTCTCTTGACATGATTAAGCCTCAGAGAACATTGTTGGCATGTGACTACAGAGAAAAGATGAATCAAAGAACTACAGCCACGCCAGCGGCCCGGCACACTGAAGTTGCTCAAAACTGACTTTTTGACTGAATTTCTGCCCTTATGTCTTTTTAACAATAGAATCTCCAAAGTTAGTAGGATTCATCCTCTGGGGACCGTGAATGTCCGTACAAAATGTCACGGAAATCCATTCGATGGTTGTTGCGATATTTCCGGCTGGACCAGAACATGTGCTGCTCTGTGCTTCGTCTGCACGACTCTCGGCCCGAGGCCTGAACGTGTCGCCAAGTGTTTTTATGTGTCTGATGAATTATCTCAGGCTTGTGGAGGTGGTTATTGTGTAGCTGACACATTTAGGAGATTTAAGAAGCTCTGTTGTCAGAGCGCTGGTTAAAATACAGCCAGCAGCTTCTGCGTACACGTATGACGAACACAGACGGCCTCAGTCTGTGAAGTCAACACTGAGGTTATTCATGCGACGCGTGTTTTGTTAGTGAAAAAGTAAAGTTGTACTTTAAAGGCTGGAACAGCATCAACATGTCCACATGTGACGTGGTTTTAAGTGCTTTTGTAGCTTATTTATTCTTTGTTTAACTGACTGCCATGTTTTAGGAGTGTAGCTGTTATCGCATGAAAGATAATATCATACATGAATAACTATATATCAAAGTCATTTCTCTCATGTCTTCAGCTTTTTGACCGATTCTTCTTCTCTCCTTTAACTTACAGATACGCGATGTCCCTGTACAACCAGCATGTCTGCCCTGTGCATAACTGGTACAGCACACACACACACACACACACACACACACACACACACACACACACACACACGCGCACACACACACATTAATCTAATTGGGAGAAAAGCTCTGTTTCTGGGTCTAATAAAACACCGGCTCAGTGTGGACGGAGAGGGAAAATGCTTTTTATAAAGTAGGGAGGAGTTAACGTGCCACACAAATAAAAACACTGGTTGGTTGTAAGTAAATACTGGCAGACTGTGAAAGCTGTCTCAGCTGGTGTGTTGCTGCAGCTTTGAGTCGGGGGGGAGAGGGTGATTCATGGTGGGCTTATTTCTGCGAGAGGAATCTTTCTCGACTTGCAGCCACTTTGTGCCCCACTTCCTGTCAAGTCTGTCTTAATTCAAACATAGCGAGGAGGTGAGATGAAGATGGGGGAGTGGACCTGAAGAAGATGAAGTGCTGCAAATGTTGACCCGAGGGGAGAAGGTGTAAAGAAAGACGTGGGCGTAGGAAGGGAGTTCCAGTAAACTGAGCTCTCAGAATGCAAACCGATTCAAAAGGAACGAGGAGGAAACTGCAGCTGCATTCGTCTCTTTACATCAGGCCACTTCTGTGGAATGTGTGTTTAATAAAAGTACCTTCAGCTGGTACAGAAAACACATAAACACGCCAAAGAACATCAATAACAGATATATTATATTCTGTTACCCTGTAATCTGTGTAAATAATAACTGCAGGTTAACGTTATCAAAAGGACTGTTGCTATTGGGATTTAGCAACACACAAGAATAAGAATATAAAATCAAGGTTACTTTTATTGTCTCCAGTGGTGGAAAGTTACTAAGCGGATTTTCTCAAGTACTGTAATTAAGTACAATTTTGAGGTACTTGTACATGTTATGCTACTTTATACTTCAACTCTACTAGATCTCAGAGGGACTACTTTTAGTGAAGTAAAATCAGATCAAAAAGGAAATAGTTGCATTCAGACGAACATGTGACATTCTGTATTTTAAATACATGAGATCACACTTGTGTGCTCGCACAGTGTTTCTAATAAAACATACAGTTCGATAGATTGTGATGTCTTTTAAATGGCGCTTTCTTAATCGTGTGTCCTTTTATTCAAACTCATAAACCAGCCGAACCTCTCCGGTTGTAACATGAATGTGTTCCAGTGTTAAACATTCTGAAGTGTGTTATTGAAGAGACGTCTAACCCGAGTACGTTTTGAGTTAATCTTCTACAGGCGTTTGCGTATCAGAAGTCATGATGCTCCAAATGTGCTCAAACATTTACAGAGTTTTAACACATTTACTTACTTTAGATTCTTGATGCACCACTCGGGCATGGATGGAATATTGAATGAGCCGACAGTGTGCACGCCAGGGGCCCAAAGTGTCCGGGGCCGTCCTGGCCTTCAGCTGTAAAATGTCACTCACAGAGACACAAATAAACCAGGAAGAGAAACAAAAAGACCACAAAGAGACTCAAAAAGACTACAGATACAGTGAAACAAGTACGAAACGATACAAAACAACTGCAAAGAGATGTGACACAACTGTAAAGAGAAACAAAATGACCGCAAAGAGACAACAAATGACTACGACTAGCTTAAAACAACTACAACGAGATGCAAAAACGCCACAAAGAGACACGATGACGCCACAAAGAGACAACTAAAAAGCGCTGAACAACTCTAGATCTGTGTCTTGCTCCTCTGTAGGTGAGGTTATGGGGCCTTTTGCATGTGTCCAGAGGCCCGTTGTCTCATAAAGGTGCATTAAGGTGATTCAAATATAAAATAATAATCTAATATGGAGATTCAATTTAGAATTTTGAACTTTAGGAAGACTTCAAAGATTCCAGATGGGCCCATTTTTTACTTAACAACCTATGTACCTTTAAATATTTTCCCTTTAAATCTCTTTATCTGCAGACTGAGTGTTTGCATGAATGAATTAGTCGTCATAAAACAGCTGCACCGCTCCGTAGAAATGTATTCCTGTGTCGTTGTACTCGGTTGAGCATTCTGAAGTGTGTTATTTTAGAGATCTTTCACCTAAAAACATTTGGGGCGAATGTTCTCCAGTTGTTTGCACATCAGACGTTGTTTGCATGTCCGTGTGTGTGTTTGCAGGCTTTATAATGAGTCGTGTGAGGAGCAGCTTCCACTACAGAGGGGTCCGGTTCTGTGCTGCACCCTGGACAACATACCGCTCATCAGGTCAGTGGCCAAACCTCCACAGGTCCTGCAGGACTCATTCACTCATTCTGCTGGGAAACTCCTCTTATTGTGAAACTCCTCTGATGTAACACTCAGCTGTCTACTTCCTGCATGAGATCTTCAAAGAGCCAAAACAATGGCGCATTGTTGACGTCGAGTCTTGTGGTTTACGAGAAGCCGCAGTAATAAAGCAAAGACGAAACGTTCCCCTCTCACAATAATAACAATATCAGAACACACACACACACACACACTGTACACATGATGTGAGCGCCGGTATCGAATGACGGGGAATTTGCTCTTTTATTAAAGCTGCGTTGGAACACTGAACCCAAACAGAACAACAGGAATACGTCGGTACACCTTGTGTTTTACTTGGCATGCAGTAAAGTTAAAAAAGCACCTTTAACTGCGTGTGATTCATGGACAACATGTGAAATATCAGACATTCAAGTGGCTGCAACAGAACATTTGAGTCTAGAACTGTTGATGCGCACTAATCTAAAAGACTGTATGCATGTAGTGAGCAGACATTTACGAGTGCTATACGAGCCCTGATGGAAACTTAATGTCTGCAGTCATTTCTCAATGGGATGCCGTCAGATTAACATGAAAGTAAATCATGAGAGGGATGCAGACAACATCTTCTTCCTCACTCTTACAACTTTTTTGTCAGATATCCCGCCAGCATTGTGGCTCTTCCCGTAAATGTGCTGTCATGTCTGAATGAAGACATTCATGTAAAACAATCGCCTCCGTCCCGTTGACGGAGAGGAGCCGGCTGTGGTGGAGGAAGTATTCAAACCCTTTACTTAAAGGAGCCGTGCGGCGGAGTTAGCTGCCACTTTAGATCTGTAGATGAAGATCTCGGGGTCATTCTTTCTCTCAACCTCCCAGCAGGACTGTCTGTTTTTATAGACGTATTTCTTCCTGTGAAACCGCTTTCCAAGAACACATGTTGGTCCGTCTTTGATTCCACAGAGTGAGTAAGAACACAAAGAAGGCCACGCTGCCTTTTCATGACTATCTCTGCTGTCTTTCTTCACTGCAGTAAATGTGGAACCCTGCCACCTGAAAGCTGCTTTTTCAGCCTCATCTGCAGCACCGGGTCCTTTATGGGTAAGTGTCAACACGAGTGTGTGTGTACAGTGAACGTAGCTCAAGTATGCAACACAGTTACCCAACATGCTGCTCTTGGTTGAACGGGTCTCTGTGCACTCAGAACTTCAGCTTTGTTTTCTCAGCTGTGACGCTTCAAGCCAAGTTCTCCTCCCCCCCCCCCCCCCCCCCCCCCCCCCACACACACACGCACACACGTCCTCCTCTCTGAAGGGAACATTCCCTCTATGCCATGAATGGTGCATTTATATGACCCAGGAGGGCAACTTCTCTGCTCTGTGCCAAAAACACTTTCAAGCCTTGACTCAGTGGGTTTACTCCGAGGGTGCAGGGTGTCGCATTAAGATGCTTTTTTCCGTTCGCTTTCTAAAACTCTCTGAGAATTCACACTCCAGGAGTTCACCACAGTGAACTTTGCTCTACTGACGTTCTTTAATTGGAGGCCGACAACGTGGAGCTTTGACATTGCACAGAGCAAGACTTTTATTTCCAATGGAGAGCGGAGCGGCTTCTCTCGGGCACCGCCACTGACTTCTACTTCTGTCTTGTTGCAGAGAGGGTGTGATACCATCCTGTTAGTAGAAGAGCTGTGGACTGTGATTATCTGAATTACTCTTGTTTTTTCCCTAATGGTCTGAATACGTGGCTATATCTGTCGTTCCATTTTAGTATTAACATATTTTATTTTTACTGTTTTACCATGGTCAATGTATTAAGTGTTGTTTTTTATTTAATTACTTTTCTTAACCTAATTTAGTTTGCATTAGTCTCTTCATATTTTCTCCATTTTGGTCTTGTAAAGCACTTTGAATTGCATTTGATTTGTTTGAAAGGTGCTTCATGAATAGAACTTGATGGATTGTTTGATTGCATGTTTGGCGGTGACATGGTGTGTGGGAGCCTTTACGTGGAGGTTTTGCACTCATACACAGTTCAGTTTGTCTGGACTCAGGGTTTGTAAAGGCTGACGATGGTGTATTTATTACATAATCCAGTTGTTTTCACACAGATGTGTTTGTTTGAACAGCACTGTCTTCACTTTGATGTCGTTTTTCCAAGGAACTGGGTTTGGTGGGTGATCACGTAGGCTTGTCTCAGCACGACACGCCGCTGTCTGTAAACTTCCATCACTACAAACACAAAGGGAGCTAAACGCTGAACAACAGCGTAGACAGTAAGCTGAGAAAAATTACAAATAAGAGACGTTCTCTGTGGCCAACTTTTTATATTCCAGAAGAGACGAAGATTATATTTCTGAGATTTATGAATTATCTTGGTAGTTTTATGGTCACATCTGTAATCTGTAACAACTCTGTTATAAACAGACTCTTCCTCGTGCGTGTTAATATTGGATGTTGTCTCAATCTTCCTGGTTTTTCTAAGAAAATGCTGGAATTTACAGACGTTTAAAAAGCCCATGAACCTGTCTCAGCCCAGGTTATTTACGGTAGATTGCTAACTTAGTTCGAGAGGAATTTTACTTTCTCATGTTTGTTTAAGAGCGTTTTACGTTTCTGTCAGTTTGTGCAGTTTTCACCTCATTACTCACGTTTGGAGGGTTATTTGGCCGCATTTTGCAGAATTCTGTCAAAATGTTGACATTCTTTTAACGCCACGTAAACGAGAGCTGTGTGGTGCCGTTGACTCCTGTGAGACCTGCTGGGAACCCACAAAGGTCGGGTCAGACAGTAAAGACTCACATTTGGGCTGCAGGGTCACGATTATGTTCATTCAACAGGACAAAACCAAAATATATTCAGTTTGGAATTTATTTCCTTTTAGTTTATTTTTATTTTTTATAAATGTATTTTTAGTTTATTTTCGTGAGAGACTGGTGTGATGTCTCAATATGTTTACAACAACTATTCTATGGATCGGCGTAAGATTTAGTACACACATTCATGATCCCCTCGGGATGATTTTCAATCACTTTGGTGATCCTCTGACTTTTCCTTTGGCATCATCATCGGGTCAAAACGTGTGATTTAATGTCCAAATACTTGCAGAACTAAAGACGTCAGTGTTAGCCTCACCTGTACTTTCTAAATAGCGCCAATTAGAAAATGTTAGCATGCTAACACGCTAAGCTAAGTTGGGGAACATGGTAAACATCAGCATGTTAGCGTTGTGAGCATGCTGCCATGCTAGCATTAGCATTTAGCTCAAAATACGGCTACACAGAGCTGCAAACAAAGTCGTCGAATTAATTTTCCTGTTCGTCTATTAATCGACAAATGGTTCCAGCTCTCAGTGAACGCTAGCGTGTGGGAGCTCTCGCTCTGTACATTTCCCCGACATCAAAAGCTGTTTTTACTCCGCTCTCATCAAGAGTTTATGTTTGTGAGGCGTCCTGTTTAACTTGTCGCTGCTGGTTCACTGCTGGACGAACAACATGAACATCACAACTGTACTTCTTCGGCGTGACGAGCACCAGATGTGAGCTGCTGCGAAGCTTTGATGGAGCGGTTTAATAAACAGACATCAGAAATCTGCTCACACACTGTGAGATCCGCAGAGTCGTCGTTTTTTAATGTTTCGGATGAAGCGCCGGTGAACTCGCTGTTCCTTTCGTGCTGCATCCTGGTTTTAAAAGGGCAGTCGAGCTCTCTCATTGGCTCTTAGGTTGTTTATTTTCTGTGGTACGTTTGCTCAAAAGATTTGTGCTTTGTCTCGTAGCTGCGCTTCACATTACCGCTTTTAATAATCACCAGAGTCTCTGAACATATGAGACATACTGGTTATGAACTGCCCAGAGAAGAATTAACATTTAAGAGTCATGTGAAATAACTTCTCTAACTACTCGGTCTCTGGTCCTTCGTCTCCGAGTGAAAGTGTGAAGGTACAACAGGAGAATTTGAAAAGTAAATAAGAAGAGTACAAACAACTCTGTAATAATCAATGCTTGTTAAAGATGGTGGACGGTGTTTTAAAGTAACTCCTGAATCTACATGTGTGTGTTTTTAGATGCAGAAAGTTTTGCTTTCTTTTTTTTTAACGAGCAGAAAATAAGGAATCTGAAAACCCTGTGTTCTGTAGTTCGGGCTCATTTCCTGGAGGATTGGTGTGATTACCAAACTGAATGATGAAATGTGTCGTCCTTATTTCCGTCTCTCTCTCCATCTGTAGTGATGCTGATCGGTCTGCTGCGTTACGCTCACGTCATAGAGAAACACCAGAACTGTGTCCTCAACACCGCCGGCCTCTCCACGGCTTGGATCTGTGCCGCCGGTCTCATCATGGTGGGAAACTTCCAGGTAATCGCGATCTGACCGACGTCTTTGAAAAAGCTGCAGGACCGAGTGAGCCGAAGTACCGCGAGTGGCCACTGGGACAGATTGTCAGCGAGGCTGAGTGGCGGCGCTTATTGGATTTCTTTAACGTTAGCATGCTGATGTTAGCATTTACTCACAGAGCTGCTAGTATGTCTGTAATATCTAATCCAGTGGTCATCTCTTTTATTATTTCAGTGTATGTTGGGCTGATGTGACGCACATTTCTTATTATGTTTTATCAAATTTCCACAAACTGGGATCAAGTAGCGTCAAAGAGATGAAAACAGCATCTCTGCATCTCGTGCATGTGGTGCTCCTGCTGGACTTCAGACACCCCGCTGAGCCTCTCTGATGTGCGACTCTCCCGCTCTTTTTGTGCTGACCTGTAACTGCTGGTTTTGAATTAGCTGCTGAGATAAAGACACAGATTTACTGTAGAGAAGAAGAGCTGCAGAACATGTGCGTGCATGTTTGGGACACGCTGCACGTACAGGAGTTATCATCGCCTCGGGTGATCGCGTTAAATCTGCTGCTGAGCATGTGATAACTGTGAGTTACTGCAGGTAGTTCATCAGAGATGTGTGTGTATGTATGTTCACACCGCTGCATGTAGTTGCTTGCTATACTGCTATGAGATCACCAAACGTAATGAACAAACATCTCTACATGTGTCCAATTCAGGCAATCCGCCATGTTTCTACAGTAGCCCAGAGCGGACAAACCAGAGACTGACATTTGCGTTTTCAGGCTTTTGCGTCGGCTACCTTAGTTCTCCTACACGCCTGACAGATATCAGTTGGTTGCAATCTGCAAATTCACCGCTAGATGTTACCAAATCCTGCACACCTTAAACCTGCAATCACCAATTCTGTTTGGCCGCTAGGCGTCAGCGAGACAATTGACGTATTATCACCTTTTTAAATTAGCAAAAAGTTGCTGATTTGCCCATCCAGCAGTTACAGGGCACCATGATTGATCCATTTGGGAATCTCTGTGTTTTCTCTGCAAATAATTATTATCTTTGTCATCGCTTAGATGATCTTTGTTTTGTTTTTTCCGACATTAGATTTACAATTAACAGACAAAAGCTGCAAATCCTCACATTGTACCGGAGAAGTTTTAGTATTTCTGCTTTATAAATTGCTGCAGATACATGTTCTGTGGATCTAATCTATTGATCAACTTTGTGATATAAATATTTTATTTCTTAATTATCACTGTT